>JAGFNQ010000765.1:0-268721 GCA_024364735.1 Boesenbergia rotunda
ATGATAAGAAAAATTTTATAAATTTCTTGTAAATTTTATTCCATAATAAAAGGAGAGATGTATTTGTTTTATTATAAAATTAGTTATAGTAAAACTTGGCATAAACGGAATAATTCATAAGAAAATTTATAGGATAAATTTCTTATGAAAAATTCCGTTAAAGAGGAGACTTGGCAAGGGAGAGGCTACTATATAAAGGAACCAAGGCTAGGCTTGAATTCCTCAATTGAGTAATCAAGAGAATAGCTCTCTCCCTCTCTCTCTCTATTTCGCCCACTCTCTCTCTAGGGCCGGCTCTCTCTCCTCCCCTAGGGCCGGCGCCCACTCTCTCTCTAGGGCCGGCTCTCTATCCTCCCCTAGGGTCGGCGCAAGTCTCTTCCACCAAGAAGGTGCCAAAGAAGAAGTAGAAGCGGGTTGCATCTCCTTCCTTCCCGAAATTTTGATTCCGTTACTTGGTGGTTAGTTTCCTTTCTTCTCTCTTGATCTTCTAGTTGTGCCTTTAGAGAATCTAGTAGTTCTCGTCGGCACAAAACTCGTGACTTTGCGAAGTCATCCCGAAGAGAACTCGGTGTGGACGCGAATAGAGGCGGAGCTTCCAAGGGACGCTACGGTTAGATCTCGTCCCTTACTTCGAGTTACGAGAGGTACGAAGTAAATTAGTTTACTTTTCTGCAAAATTTTAATTTATGATCATGTCCACACATCATAAGGTCGCATGCTAGATACGTGGTTAAAAATAATTTGAGAAATTATTTATGCTAATTCTTCCGCTGCACGTAAATATTTTAAAATTTATGAACCCGAATCCTTGTCAACATGCACCCGGTCCCAACAGTGGTATCAGAGCCGGTTAGTGTTCGACATAATCATATAATTGTTTTGTGGAAAACTTTATCATGATCTCAATTTTGGAAAATTTTTCAACTATGGAAACTTTCCAATTATAATAAATTTTAGATTTAGGAATTTCAAAGTTTGGAAATCCTCATGAAATTTTGCAAACTTTTGAAATTTTCTGGTTTCTGAAATTTTATAATAATTGTGAAAACTTCCTATCTTTGGAAACTTTCCAATTTTGGGAATTTTTCTATTTTAGATATTTTTCAATTTTGGAAATATGTAAATTTTCTTTGTACCAGAAACTTACAATTATTCTGAAAACCTATTATGAAATCTCGCAATTTTGGGCACTTTCTTTCAAGAAAGTCTAGACAAATTTATGGACAATTAGTTGACAATTAAATTTGAATTGCTTTTTAAATTGACAACAAAATTCTTTATTTTGGATTGAGCCTCGAGGAGCCGTCCAATTTAAAGTTAGTTGTTGTAATTTAATTTCCTGATTTTAAATGAAATTGTCATGTTTGATTTGGTTACGCTTCCGAAGCGGACCAAATTGGATTTACGACAAATTACTTTTCTTTGGGTATCTGAGCCTCGGGGAGCCACCCTTAGAAAACGATTTGTTGTAATTAATTAAATCCATGAATAAAATATGATTTAAGAGGTGATGCTCTTACATATTGTTGTCTCCAAAATTAATTAGGAAAATGGTTTCCTATAGAGTTTTCTTAAATGAGATTTTCATGAAAATAATATGTGGTTGAATTAAGGACTCATGTCTCTTAATTTAATAAGATTTGATTTAGAGAAATCAAAGTCTTAAACATATTATTTCCGAAATTGATTATGACAATTTAGGAAATTATTTCCCAAAACAATTCCTTTAATAAAGTATGAAATTAGAATTAGGAAATCCGGTTCCTAATTCAATTAATGAGACTTGATAAATTAAGTCACATACATACTTTATTAAGGAAATCGTTAGTCATGACATGATTATATGTCATGAATGTGCTTAGAAAAGAAAGGATGAGACCCAAAACCCCTTACAAAATATTAAGGCCAACACCTTCCATTAATATGGTTAGAATCGGAGTTTTGTTTCTCGTTTGGGTTGATGGACACATCCATGCCCGGCTTGAACCTCAACATGTTCAAACCATGGAATTAGTTTATGAATAATATAGTTGGAGTCAGAGGTCAATCCTTAGTTTTGGTTGTTGGACACATCCAAGCCTGACTAAACGGTTGAATGAGCTCCAACCATATTAAAACTATTTCTCGATTAATGGGTCAGCCTTAAGCTTGGAGCATCGATTTGTTGTGCCACAGCCAAGGTCGATGTAAAGAGAGGTGCAGTTGGGTGCTATGTATAATGTTGCATACTTGTTAATGAGTTAACAACCCAATGATTTATGCAAACATTCAATTAGTTGATAGCATAAAGTGATAGTTACATATATGTGATATGTAATCGGTATAATTACCTACCTTCATAGCTAAGAAAACTTGATGGCCACAGCCATGGTGTTCTTATCTATGGTTGGATATCAACCTATTTGGAGATGTTCCTACGATCTCCCGAATTGATAAAAAGGGTTATTCAATTTGAAAAATAAATAGGATTTTATTTATGTATGTTGATACATTCTTTAATCATTCTTCTCACATAAGCTCAATTTGTATTTCTAGGTTAATCACTCGATCATGTCTTCTCTGAATTTGCGTTCCATTTTGGACACCAATAAACTGACTGGGCCTAACTTCATGGACTGGCTTCGAAACCTGAGGATAGTCCTCAAGGCAGAGAAGCTTGCTTATGTCCTTGAAGATCAACTTCCCAACCATCCTCCAGAGGGTGCAACTCCAGACCAGTTAATGGCCTATCAGAAACATGTGACCGATTCTGAACTTGCGAGTTGCATCATGCTAGCCTCTATGGTACCTGAGCTGCAAAAGCAGCATGAGCATATGGATGCTTATACCATCATCTTCCATCTTAATGAGTTGTTTGAAGAGCAGGCGAGATCCGAAAGGTTCGAAGTCTCCAGACTCCTCTTCACCTCTAGGATGCAGGAAGGCACTTCTGCCTCACAATTTGTGTTAAAGATGTTGGGGTACATTGAGCGACTGAACACACTCGGTTTTGCAATGGATCATGAACTAAGTATTGACTTAATTCTGCATTGTTTGCCCAAAAGTTATTCACAATTTGTGATGAACTATCGGATGAACAAGCTGGAAACTACCATTCCTGAGTTGCTCAACCTGCTGAAGACTGTAGAGCCTTCTGTAAAGCAGGATCAGAAGACAGCACTGTTAGTTGATTCCTCGAAGAAAGGTTCTAAGAGGAAGGCCAAAGAACAGAATAAGGGAAAGAAGAAAAAGGCCAAAAAGACTGAAAAGAAACCAAAAGGCACTTGCCATCACTGTGGCAAGGAGGGTCACTGGCGAAGAAATTGCAAGGTTTATCTTGAGTCCTTGAAGAAGAAGGCATCCGATGCCCCGTCCTCTTCAGGTATCTTCGTTATTGAATGTCACTCTATTTCCTCAAATACCTGGGTACTTGATACTGGGTGTAGCTCACATATATGTAATGACATACAGGGGCTAAGGAATAGAAGAAGACTCGTCAAGGGAGAACCGGATTTGCGAGTTGGAAATGGAGCAAAGATTGCTGCTATTGCCATCGGAACATATTTGCTAAAGCTCCCGACTGGACGTGTCTTAGAATTGGATAATTGCTATTTCGTCCCTTCGTTAATAAAGAACATTGTATCTATTTCATGTTTGAATGAAAAGGGTTATCATTTAACTTTTATTAACAATTGTTGTTACATAACTTTAAATGACGTTCTTTATGGGAATGGAACTTTGTACAATGGTATCTACACGTTAGATTTATCCGGTGACGTTTTCAATATCGAAGTTAGCAACAAACGTGCTAGAATAGATAATCGAATAGACTCCTACACGTGGCACTGTCGTCTTGGCCATGTAAGTAAGAAACGCATGACCAAATTACACCGATGTGGAATTTTGGAATCATTTGAACCCGATTCATTTGATACATGCGAATCATGCTTAAAAGGCAAAATGACCAAATTACCCTTTTCCGGAAAAGGTAATCCAGTGGGAGAATTGCTTGGTCTAATACATACTGATGTATGTGGACCAATGTCAACTCTTGCACAAGGAGGCTATAGCTACTTCATCACCTTTATCGATGATCACTCACGATTCGGGTATGTGTTCTTGATGAAACACAAATCTGAAGCCTTTGAGAAATTCAAAGAGTTCAGAAATGAAGTAGAGAAACAGCTTGGCAAAAGTATTAAGATACTTCGATCCGATCGGGGTGGTGAATACTTAAGTCAAGAGTTTCAAGATTATCTAAGGGACAATGGAATATTGTCCCAATGGACTCCGCCGTATACACCACAGCATAATGGTGTATCTGAGAGGCGCAACCGAACCTTGATGGACATGGTTAGGTCTATGATGAATCATGCAACTCTTTCAAAATCCTTTTGGGGCTATGCACTTAAGACAGTTGTTTACTTGCTAAACAGAGTCCCGACCAAGGTAGTCTCTACTACTCCATATGAGACATGGAATAGTAAGAAACCTCACTTAACTCACCTTAAGATATGGGGTTGTCCTGCTTATGTGAAGCGGACTGTATCAGACAAATTGGATGCTAAGTCTGATAAATGTCTATTTATTGGATACCCTAAGGAAACGAAGGGTTACCAATTCTATCATCCCTTGGAACAAAAGGTGTTTGTTTCAAGGCATGCTGTATTTCTGGAAAAAGAATTTCTTTTACAAGAAAACAGTGGGAGTGGCATTGAACTTGATGAAGTTCAAGAAACTCCAATAGACATTACAGAGACACCTAGTCTAGACCCACAACCAATAACTCATAATGATGAGCTATCAGTTGAACCTAAAACAACACCACCTCTTCGTAGGTCTGATAGGACACGCAATATTCCAGAGAGATACGGATTTCTCATAAGTGAATCGAACGACGATGAACCTATCAGTTATGAAGATGTTCTGAAAAATTCAGAAAGGGACAAATGGCTTGAAGCCATGAAGTCGGAAATGGATTCCATGTACGAAAACCAAGTATGGGACTTGGTTAACCCACCTGAAGGGATTAAGCCCATAGGGTGCAAGTGGGTTTTCAAGAAGAAAACTGACATGGAAGGTAATGTTGTTACCTTTAAGGCTAGATTAGTGGCAAAAGGATATCGTCAGAAACAAGGAATTGATTATGACGAAACCTATTCGCCAGTAGCTATGCTTAAATCCATTCGGATGCTCCTAGCCATAGCAGCTCATTATGATTATGAGATATGGCAAATGGATGTGAAAACAGCTTTCCTTAATGGAAACCTGCTTGAGGATGTATACATGATACAACCTGAAGGTTTCACATCGGTTGATAAAACCAAAGTATGCAAGCTTCGACGATCCATATATGGACTGAAGCAAGCATCAAGGAGCTGGAACATCCGTTTTGATGAGACAATCAAAGAGTTTGATTTCTCACAAAATCCTGACGAACCTTGTGTGTACAAGAAGGTTAGTGGGAGTGCAGTCGTATTCCTAGTATTATATGTCGATGACATATTACTTATAGGAAACGATATATCAGTCTTACAGACAGTTAAAATTTGGTTGTCCAAAACTTTCTCCATGAAAGACCTGGGAGAAGCAACCTATATCCTTGGGATTAGAATCTATAGAGATAGATCAAAACGGTTGCTTGGTCTTTCGCAGTCTACATATATAGACCGAGTGCTAAAAAGGTTTAGCATGTCGGAATCCAAGAAAGGTTACCTTCCCATCAGGCATGGGATCAACCTTTCAAAGTCTATGTGTCCGCGCACAGAAGACGAGAGGATTTGCATGAATAAGATTCCTTATGCATCCGCGATAGGATCTATCATGTATGCTATGTTATGTACAAGGCCCGATGTATCGTATGCTCTGAGTGTCATAAGCAGATACCAGTCGGATCCAGGAATGGATCATTGGGCGGCTGTCAAGACAATCCTTAAGTACTTAAGAAGAACTAAGGATGTGTTCCTAATATATGGAGAAGGAGATATGGTAATACGTGGGTATACAGATGCCAGTTTCTAGACAGATAAGGATGACTCCAAATCGCAGTCTGGATACGTATTTACATTGAATGGAGGCGTAGTAAGTTGGAAAAGTTCCAAACAAGACACCGTAGCGGATTCCACCACGGAAGCGGAATATATCGCAGCTTCGGAAGCAGTCTGGATCAAGAAGTTTGTCTCCGAACTTGGTGTGGTTCCAACCATTGATGAAGCAGTGCCGGTTTACTGCGACAACAATGGAGCTATTGCACAAGCAAAGGAACCAAGGTCTCATCAACGATCCAAACACGTGCTTCGCCGCTATCATCTGATCAGAGAGATTATAAGTAGGAATGATATACAAATTGAGAAAATTCCCACTGAAAGGAATTTAGCGGATCCTTTAACTAAGGCCTTGCCTCAGAACAAGTTTGAGGGTCATGTTAGAGCCTGTGGTATTGGATACCGTAGCGATTGGCATTAGGCCAAGTGGGAGTTTGTTAGTGATATGAGAGAAGTGTCCTAAGGCAATCGCCTTATGATTGTAAACATTTATTTTAATAAATGAAAATTCACTATTTGAGTATACATATTTGTGTATTTGATTGGGATCTTAAACTCATCTACTGAATGTCCGCAATACAATTCACAGCATAAGAGAATTTGTGATGGGATCACAACTAGTGATTATCTCTACATGTGCAATTGTGAAGTATTGAAAATATCCCTAGTCGATGAATTGATAAAAACGGACACTATCAATTCTGTTGAGACTAGCATGGGTTATTCTCTAATCAGCTGATTCTCACTGGCTGGTGACATTGGGATGTCCGGAGATAAACATGGATGCTAGTTAAGGGAACTAGTTCATTGGAGTGACTGACTGTAAAACTTCACATGGTAGTCTATACATAGACAGGTCAGTGAAGTTCTTACCGCAGCTTAAGTGCGATGTTCCTTTGACTTGCGGTGTTCAAGTCATCTTGGTCATGGAGACTTATACTTTAACATCTTAAGCAAGCATCTCCAAGTAGGTGTGGACCCAGGATGGTTGGGTATAAGCCGAAATGCCCGAAGATGTTTGAACAGCCTACAAAGGATTCACCACTCCTTGCGAGGAGATGTATACCCAGGCCTATCGTCGGATTGTTACTCAAAGCCTCTGGCCAGAGCATGTCATGTTTAGAGTATGAGTCTCTTAAATACATGAGAGTAATTAGAAATCCAAAGGACGAGAAAGACACTACTTGGGCTAGGTGTGACATAGTCAGCCTAGTGGGGACTGACACACACAGACCATGTCCTGAACCAAGTGGGTATAAGATGGTGAAGGGAATGAGGCACGATACATTAGAGCTGCTGAAGGGTTTCAGAATAATTTCTGAGGTCAACCGTTGATCTTTCGATTAATTGGGGATCATGATGTACTACTAGGTGCCACTCATGATCGTTCTATAATTGATGAATTATAGACGGCCAACATAAATCGAAAGCCTATTTAGTCACACGCACTACGAGTAATCCGAGAGATTTAAAATGAGTTGAAAATTGGATTTTCCGATCAAGAGAAATAAGTCGAATCTGAATTTATCAGAGGCGCAACGGAAGCTTAAAATGGCTAAGTCTTTTGAAGGCTTATTGGGCGAATTAAATGAGTTTAATTCACGAGGGAAGGGCTTGGAGTGGCCGGCCAAAGAGGGTGCCCACCCTCTTTGGTTTGGCCGGCCACCTAAAGGAGAGAAACCAATTTAATTGGTTTAAATTATAAAATAAATCAAGCGCGATTTGTTTTATATAATTATGGATAAATAAATCTATATAAAGAAATTTATATAAAGAGATTTATGTAAAGAAATTTATATAAAGGAATTTATAGAAATTTATTCTTTTTTATGGAAATTAAAATGAACCATGGATCGGTTTATTTTAATTTTATACAATCAATTATGAATTGATTTTTCCATGATAAGAAAAATTTTATAAATTTCTTGTAAATTTTATTTCATAATAAAAGGAGAGATGTATTTGTTTTATTATAAAATTAGTTATAGTAAAACTTGGCATAAACGGAATAATTCATAAGAAAATTTATAGGATAAATTTCTTATTAAAAATTCCGTTAAAGAGGAGACTTGGCAAGGGAGAGACTACTATATAAAGGAACCAAGGCTAGGCTTGAATTCCTCAATTGAGTAATCAAGAAAATAGCTCTCTCCCTCTCTCTCTCTATTTCGCCCACTCTCTCTCTAGGGCCGGCTCTCCCTCCTCCCCTAGGGCCGGCGCCCACTCTCTCTCTAGGGCCGGCTCTCTATCCTCCCCTAGGGCCGGCGCAAGTCTCTTCCACCAAGAAGGTGCCAAAGAAGAAGTAGAAGCGGGTTGCATCTCCTTCCTTCCCGGAATTTTGATTCCATTACTTGGTGGTTAGTTTCCTTTCTTCTCTCTTGATCTTCTAGTTGTGCCTTTAGAGAATCTAGTAGTTCTCATCGGCACAAAACTCGTGACTTTGCGAAGTTATCCCGAAGAGAACTCGGTGTGGACGCGAATAGAGGCGGAGTTTCCAAGGGACGCTACGGTTGGATCTCGTCCCTTACTTTGAGTTACGCGAGGTACTAAGTAAATTAGTTTACTTTTCCGCAAAGTTTTAATTTATGATCATGTCCACACATCATAAGGTTGCATGCTAGATACGTAGTTAAAATAATCTGAGAAATTATTTTATGCTAATTCTTCCGCTGCACGTAAAAATTTAAAATTTTATGAACCCGTATCCTTGTCAACATGCACCCGGTCCCAACACCATATCAGTCGACTGCCCTAGCACCAGTCGACTGCTACCTAAGGTTTCCCTTCCCGAGTACAATTTGCTTAGCACTCGAACCCTAGGATTTCCCTTCCCGAGTATAGTTCTCTCGGTACTCGAATCCTCACGACTTAGTTGCCTCTTCATTCCGTAGTCTTGATCTGTTGCCTTCAAGTCCTTTTCGACTTTGGCTCTCGTCCCTCGGATGCATGCAAGCCCGCGGCTCATCCCCCCATGTCATCCTTCGCGTATGTCTCGAAGCCCGATTCCCTCGGCTCATCGTCCCTGCTCCAGCAGCCTAGACCTGTTGCCTTCAAGCCCTCTTGGACTTTGGCTCTCGTCCCTCAGATGCATACAAGCCCTCAGCTTGTCTCCTATGTCATCCTTCACGTATGCCTCAAAGTCTAACTAAGTCTATGTGTATCCTACAAACCTGCACACTCACATACACATATTAGATCAACATGAAATCCTAACTTAATCATATTGACACACACATCAAAACTCATGATCTACCTGATCACACTTGGGTCGATTGCACCAACAATCTCTCCCTTTTTGATGTGTGGTAATATGTTTAAGTTAGGTGCAAAAATAATAACAATAGCAATTGAAAATTACAGACATAGTAAGCAGCATAAACATGCATCCTCCCCCTTAACTTATGCCCTCCACATAATTTTTAATTTTCCATAACCACAAGTTAAGTTAAACCTAACTTAATTAAACCACCAGTTCTCCCCCTTTGACACCATCAAAATAATTGCCCCAAGCAATATTACCCATTGGTATCAATGAGAACACCTTCCTATTTCTGAAAACCTCCAGAAATCAGAAAAATAACAACATCAGTCGACTGCATCAGTTATCAGTCGACTGGTGTTTGCAAACCACAACCCCACAGAAAGATCAGTCGGCTGCCCCAAGGGCCATCGATTGGTACACAGCAGTCTAAATTTCCAACCGAAATTCAGAAATCCCTAATAAATTTCACAAAATTCGAAAATTTTTGAAATTTTACAAGCATATTTCTTATGATGTATTCTAACCTAGAAAAATATATTTTCATGAAAATACCAAATATGCTTCACTTTTTGACCAAAGTTCAAATTCTTTGAAAACATTCCATTTGTATCAATCTTCCCTCCTAGATTAGAATCCATATGTTTTCCAAGTCTATCCTATACCATTTAAAACATAGAAATGTTTTCAAAACTCCCCATTTTTCTCATATGAACACTTAAGATAGAAAATGTGATAAAAGCTCTCCCTTTTTATAATAATCTCTAGATAAAGGGTAATTTGAAATTTTTCACACAATTATAATAACAAGGTAATTTGCAATTTATCATATATTTCATGAACGCATACTTCATAATTAAAGTAAAACCATTTCATATAAGCAAATATAAGAAGTGAATTAAAAATGCATATGAAAACACAAATAAGTACTACAAGAGTCATAACCCCGAAATCCTCAAATAGTACAATATCAAAAATGGTGTTTGAGAGACAATAATGAAAGGCGGAACCCACCGGTGGGACTTGGTCTCTTCCTAAGTTGCCTTCAGTTCCACCTCTAAAAGGTGGAACTGCGCTAGTAGGCCTCCAGCTCTGCACAAGCTAACACTCGAGCCACCTCCGAGGAAGTCCATTTCTAGGTCCCTTGCTCTAGCTTGACCCTTAAGGGCTTGACCTTCTTGTTTTTCTTTTCCCCCTTTGCCTCCAGATATTTGATCTTGACCGTTAGAGAATGGATCTCATTTTGGCATTGGCTCAGGGCATACTTGGTGTCTAAGATCGAGATCTTATTCTCACTTATTATTTTGTGAATGCGTTTGATTTTGGTCAGACTGGACGAAGGGTCTTCAGACAGGGATTTCAGACATGCCACCTCCATTTTCAGGCTAGTGATGGTGACCCGATAGATAAATAGCTACACGAACAAACCGACCACATGCTCCCACAGTTCGTGACGACCTTGAAAGAGCTTAGGATAGCAGCGACAGAAGACTATTAGCTTGGACATATGGTCTGCGCTGGTCCCCATCAGCTCCTTGAGCAAGGCTGGCATGGGCATGCTCTCAGTTACTGCTTCCCCATCCTGCCACCGGATGCCCACTGGACCGAGCAGAGTCAGGTCCAAGTGGAAGTCCAAGCTGCTGGGAAAAGGAATAGACTCCTCTTTTAGAAGATGCGAGGGTTCGACCACATCCTCTTCTCGAGTGACTAGGGGAGAGGGGGAAGTGAAGCCTCCAGAACCCCGATAACTTCTGCCGAGGCTGAAGGAAGAACTGCCTGAGCTAGTCTAGGCAAGTCGGACGGGGGTACGACAAAGGTCGATAGCAGCTCTGGCTGAGGCAGATTCAATTGAGGCGGATTGGATCGAGACAAGACTGTTTGAGGCAGATCTGAGCAGGGCGAAAGCAGTGGAGGGACCTGCCGAAGAACAGGATAGCTCGGACAACATGTCCTCTATCTCGGGAGGTGGAGACGATAGACGAATGTGCGGTAGCAAGGCTCCCTCGGGAGCAATAACCTCCAAGGACACAACGGGGCAGGAAGCCTCATGGGGAGAACGCTTCCTCTTGCGAGATATCCGGAGAGGGGAGTGAGACTCTTATGCGTCCGACTCCTCCTTGGTGGGGAGAGTTCTCAAGGTCATGGCGGCTGGCGTAGGGCTCCTTATCGAGGGAACTATAGCCTTGACCTCCCTAGTGAGATCAATAATCTTTGCACCGCGTGCCTCCAGCTCAGCCTTAGAGAGCCGAGTCAACCGGTTCAGAGCTGCTAGCAACATAGTCTCAACTGCACCAAAATAAAAAATTCTCAATCATATGTTGATATCATCTTTTAAATAAGACAAACTCACTGAAAGAATGCTCAAAAGTGGCCGGAATAGGGCTCAGGTCAAAGAAGCACAGTATGCCTTCCGCGAGCAAAGAAATGTTGTCAAAACCCAAGCCTAAGAGTTGGGTGTGAGCTCTCGAATATCCCCTCTTTTGATGGATATCCTTTATAGATGGCTAGGTCGGCAGCTCCTTCTTCCACTAAAGAGAGGCCAATATGCCTTGGGGCAACCGAATATAAAAAAATTGGGGTTTCCACCCCTTATCCGAGGATGACAACCCCTGACCTGTCCTGGCTGAGAAATAAAAAAAAACTCCCTCTTCCATCCACTTCATGTAGAAGAAACAATAGAAAAGACAGGCGGAGAGAGAGATGTGATACAAATAAAAGAGTATGACCATCCCGGAAAGAAAACGAAAAGAATTCGACCAACAGAGAGAGAGGGATGCGGAAGTACATAGAAACATCGATGAAGAAAGGATGTACAAGAAAGTGAAGGTCACTGGTCAGATGGGTCCTAAAGAAAGTCACATATCCTAGTGGTGGTCGATCCAGGCAATTATTCCCGTTGGGCAAAACCAGAAGATGGTCCTCCGACACTTGATAAGTCAGGCACAACCTCTCTAGAAAGACACTTGTAAAACTCGAGTTTACGGTGCGATATCACAAAAGAGATGATAATCCCACGACTATTTTCTCAGCAAAAACACAAACACAGATTCGATCAGAGAGGAAGAATAACCAAAGGCTTACTTGCAAACTTGAAATGGGGAAGATAGTAGACAGACCTTCTGGAGAAGACGAAGACGACGACGCTCGAAAGGATTCTTAGCAGAAAACAGATGAAATCAGGGAACCATTCTTCTCCGGAGTTATATACCCTAGTGGAGCACAAGAAGACCGTTGGATCCAGATTCTCCTCTCAAGGTTAACTATCATAGCCGCCCAATCTGAGACAAAAAACTTACCAACTTTTATACAATCATTGCACCTTTGGATGACATCTCGTATTCTGACCCGCAGTCGTATCACCATTAAGGAAACATGACCTCGAAGGGATAAAACGTACCTCGAGCACGATAACAAAGGCAGCAGATCACTCTGCCATTAATGAAGGCATGGACTTCCATTAACGCACAAATCCTGATAAAATCCTAAACCTGCATAAACAACAGACACGTGGCCGCTCCTCCTTGGCTGCATTTTAAAAGTCCAATCAGTCAAACTCTTTAAGCCTCCTTCGACTAGATTAAGGGGAGGGCTAGTGATGCGGGGGTAAGGTGTGCTAAGCTAGCTAAGGAGGTCACATCAACCTAGACAGGGACACTTCCCCCATGTCATTGCCTCAGCACGGATCAACCCCACCTGGATTAAGGGACTCAGGCCAGGAGATCGAGTCGGGCTCCCAACCCGAGCTCCTAACCTAAGCTTAGGGGTCGAACTATCGACTTGCGAACAAGGCCAAATCATAGTTCAAATCTTCAAGCCGATCCCAGAGTTCAACCCCCGAGCTGGGATTCCTCCTACCAACGAAAACATCACCACTTGCGTTTAGTAGGAAGCCCAAGTAATCTCATACCCCCGAAGAATAACAATGGATCCAGAGAACATGGCCAGGATCGAGGAGCTTGGGTAAGATCACCGGTGAGTTATCCGTCGAGAAACTTAGGCAACATCGAGGGGCTTGGACAATATCACGTAGGATTCACATTGATAATTTGCTATAATAGGTAGTACTTGTCGGGCAATATATCGAAATAAATGATGTGCTTAGTTTTCGAAATTAAATTAAAGAGATATTTTCTCTTTAATAAATTAAAGGTATGAAGTCCATTATGATTTTTAAAAGAACACTACAAGAAAAAAGCTAAAACACAACATTTGAAAGACAACATTTTTTTTTAAAAAGTGTTGTCTTATTTTTTTTAACAACGCTTTTAGTGAAAACCGTTGTCTATGTTTTTTATTTCTTATTAACGACAACGCTTTGCAACTAAGCGTTGTCTATTGGTCATTTTTTTTGGATCAAAGACAACGGGTTTTAAAAAGCGTTGTCTTTGAATATTTTTTTAATATATATAACAATAATTTTTTAGTAAGTGTTGTCTATGTAAAAATATGATGTAAAATAAATAAATAAAATAAAATAAAATCCAATGAATACAAAATTAAAAATTTCTATTTTTATATAAATTAGAAAATTCTATTTTTTTTATATAAATTAGAAATTTCTGTTTTTTATATAAATTAAAATATCTGTTTTTATATAAATTCCTGATTTTTTTATAAATTCTTGTTTTTTTATGTTATAGATTTTATATGAAAAAAGATAAAACACAACATTTAAATACAAAATTAGAAAATGCTATTTTTATATAAATTAGAAATTTCTGTTTTTATTCTCCAATCTTGATTTTTTTATAAATTATTATTTTTTTATGTTATAGATTTTATATGAGCCCGTGCCCTAAGTCCCCTAACGCATCGCAGTGACTCAGCTTCCTCCTCCCCGATTTCCTCACTCGCCCATCCCCGCCGACGCCGATGCCGACGCCGACGCCTATGCCGTCGGGCCACCTCCCCCTCTTTGAGCTTGCGATCCTTTTCTCCTCCTCCTTCCCTCCGATTTGTCGATCGTCGGAGATCATCGCCCGACGTCAACCCCTTTCTTTAGCAAGCTCACCAGCTAATCAATCGATCCATCGCCTGATCGCCGGCCAAGCTCTCGATCCATCGCCACCGGTGCAATAGTTTGAAGTCGGGAATTTCGATCGTGCCAAGTCTGTGCAGAGGTGCCGCGCCGAGCATCACAGGTAAGATTTTGGATGCATTGAGTTTGATCTTGAATGGAGTTAGGGTTGGACTGGTTCGTTTGCCTTTGGTATTGAATTCCTGTTCTGAGTTCTTACAATGGATCATTTGTTTGTGAACTTCAGTTTATACGGCAACCTACTATGTTCTTTTTTTTTTTTTGCATATTGTTGGATTTTAGGAATGAATTGGAGGTAGCTTTTGATCCTAATGTAGGTCCTGTTGTGCGAACTTTCTGTTTAAAATTAGTTTTGTGATCTTTTGCGGGAAGTTTCTGATTTGGTTTTGTGTGCTTTTGCTTTGCCGTGAGGATATGTTGTTTGTGGGATTTTTTGCTTTGCCGTGAGCTGCTTGTGGGATTTTTGCTATGACAAGCATTTGGTAATGTTTTATGTTTAGTAATGATTTCTATTTAAAATTGTTTTCAATTTGGTTTGCATATTGATGGATAATCATATTGTTGGATAATCAAATTTTGTTGCATAATCATATTGTTTGATTATTGTTGGAGTTCGTTTGTCATTAGTCGCATGTCTGAAGATTTCATTGTAAGATTTTTAATTTATTCTTTTTAAACTTGAAGAAATGGTGTATAAAAGGGGTGTATGCGACAATTCGATTGATGACAAAGGCAGTTGCTCGGTGAAGTTACATCAGATGAATATGGATGATGACGACGACATACAGATTGTGTGTAAAGATGATGTTTTACAAGTATAATACAAGTTATAGTTATATTCATTAATATTATAGAGTTCTGAACTTAATATAATCGACAAGCCTATTGCATCTTAGGGTAAATCAGTTGCATTAACATTGCAATCTAGCACAAATATTGTTGCATATGGTACAATTGTCTGTATCAATGGACCAGATAAAATGCTTCATGGAGTTCCATTTCCCAAGAATTGCATTCAAGTTTCTATTGATGAAACATTGGAAAAATTAGCACCTTTGCCATATCCAATTCCAAGTGAATGTGAAGTAATTAGTGATGCTGTAGGAACTCATGTGGCTTGACCACAACACTTGATAGTGAAGCAAGATGAGGTATATGTGATATTATATTTCAAATTAAATTATTGCTTTTTTATTATTCAACTTATCTAACTTGTTTACATCTGAAATTATTAGAAGCTTGGAAGGAAGAACTTTGAACAACTAAAAAAGAAGCATACTTTGTCAACAAGTATCCCAAGATCATTACACATGTTATATTGTTATAGTAAGCGTGCTCTAGAGGAAGGCAGATATATATCAATGCGTCTAGATGATGATGTGTTTGACGATGATTGTGAACTTTTTCTGCACCTTGAGGATATCATTTCTTTGTATCATTTGGAGCCAATTACAGGCAATTGTGTTGTTGGCTACATATGGTAAATGTTTTTTCATTATTGAAATATTATGTGTGACCATTATGTTTTCTTCACATTATTATATACTATGCTAATTTTATTATCTTTGTAATGACAGGCATCTTTATAAGAAGACGCTGAAAGAAAATAAGAAAGAGAAATTCTTATTTATGAATCCACACAAGATCCCACATATGGCAAAAACTACACATGACAAAATAGGTAAGCTTGAAAGGTTGAACCAAAAGGCAAGTCTTTTAGCAGATAGGCTAACTGGTGCATTAGCAAATCAACTAGTTTTGGTGCCATGTAATATTGGGTAAGTAAGACTTAAAACATCACTTTAAATTGCTTCCTTTAACTAATTTATTGAATTATATGCACTAATTATATGTCTATGCCTAGTTTCCATTGGATTCTCACTGTCATTGAACCGTACAAGGATGTTATTTATTTGTTGGATTCCCTAAGTC
Organism: Boesenbergia rotunda; assembly: GCA_024364735.1. Classification (NCBI taxonomy): domain Eukaryota; kingdom Viridiplantae; phylum Streptophyta; class Magnoliopsida; order Zingiberales; family Zingiberaceae; genus Boesenbergia; species Boesenbergia rotunda. The sequence continues at coordinate 16,253 of JAGFNQ010000765.1, forward strand.
ACCGCATTCGCGATGATGATTGAAAATATGTAGTGGAAATGTGAGTTCATATTTTTTTAGTAAATATTTTTTAACTCAATAAAAAACTCATATATCAAATATTATTAACTGATGAAGGGCCTTAAGATTGTTTAATTCAAATAAAGGAAGGAAAGGTAGAAAAAACGCTAAGTGGGAGGTACTAAAGGTATGTGTAATTTTGTTTAACATGTATTTTAATGTGTATATTTGTCATTGACAATTTGGCTCTAATCATCATAGGCTCCTCAGCAACAAGATGCAAAATAATGCGGTTATTATGTGATGAGATTTATGAGATAAATTATTGAAGAGATTGAAACTATCTAGAGAGATTCACTACGATCAATAGTAATATTATTTTGCTTAACTCAAATTTTAGTAAAATTTACAAAGTGAGTTTTGATTATTTTTTCAATTAACGTAATAAGTGTGTGTGTTCATAGTTCACAAAAGCAGAGTATTCTCGAGAAGAAATTGATGAGGTACGGTCCGAGTTGGCGGAATGTATACAAGATCATATTTATGAGTAGGTATGTAATGATGGTTGCCATAAATCTATTTAGAATTTAGTTTATGAAATGATGACCATCTATTTCCCATTGAGTTAAAGCAAGCATATGAATTGTGAAATGTATGCCGCTATATGTTTCATCTTGGGATCCATATTTCATAAATCACTTTTCTGTCTTACTAGTTACAAGTATATGCTTGCTATAGGGCTGACCCATTTTTTCATTGCTCAGATGATGTTCATCCAACATTGAAGAAACCGTCTGCAAAGTTTACTACGGATCGTAAAGTAAGTACCTTTGATGACTATTATTTTCGTGTATAGATAGCTCTTTTTTTCTCATTCTTGTACCATTTTTTTAGTTAATATTTACATAGAAGAATGCTAGCTAGTCTCTATTTTCACATATTTAGTAAGCATACTTCATCTTTACCATACAATTTTCTTTACGTTATGTATTATATAAATATTATTACATCAGATAAAATGCTTATGGATTTCTTGATGCTTGATTTGGATCTATGTGAACTTGCTAATAAGTATTATGACGCATTTAACTTGCTTATGGATTTTATCGGTGTCGTTTATCTCATTCATTAATATGACTTATATTATTTCACACAAAATCTCTAATATCAAATTTTTATTTTGATGCAGTGTTAAATCATAGTTAAAGAGTTTGAGAAGTTGAGCCCAAAGAAAGGTGCAGTCATAGCTGTTGGTGAAGGATATTTTGATGATGATCTTGTTAAACTTAATATGGATACACTATTAATTTGAGGAATGTGCGTCCATATATTTTTTTTGGATAATATGAAGTTGCACCTTTTGTTAAATAGTTATATTTTAAAAAAGATTATGGATGCTTATATTTTTTTGTTTGTGGATATTCATATTTACTGTTATGCATGTATTGTGTAGATATTTTCTGTATATTTTGGTAAAATAATTATATTTAAAAAAAAACACAACACTTTCTATCCATTTAAAAAATATCTTGTTTGTTAAAAAGACAACGCTTTTTAAGTGTTGTAAAAACTTTTACCTTGTACAAAATAACAACGCTTTTTAAGCGTGGTAAAAACTTTGTCATGTTAAAAATGACAACGCTTTTTAAACGTTGCAAAAGTGTGGTCGTTGCAAAACATCAACAACGTTATTTAAGTGTTGTAAAAAATGTTGTCTTTATCAAAAATAACAACGCTTTTTAAACATTAAAAAAGCGTTGTCTTTGCACAAAATGACAACGTTTTTTAAGCGTTGTCTTTGAACAGACTTTTAACAACAATGCTTTTAACAACGCATTTTAAGTCACATAGACAACGTGGAAAAAGCGTTGTCGTTTAGCTTTTTTCTTGTAGTGGAACCAAATTTTTAAATGGCAAATATGTGAGATAAAGCAAAATTACCTACTGCTCATCTTTTTCCAAGGGGAACAACTCTTTCATATTCACTAAAAGAAAGCACCTGTTTGCAACGAACGCTACTATAATCGTCATATATCAAAGTGACATTTGTATAGAGATAGGGCTCCCGAGTCTTCGACTCTTGGGTGCTCGCGATGAGGCATTTAGACCTGAACTCTTGAGTCCTTAGTGTTGGAGCAATCGGCCCTAAGATGGTCCGGTGTGACCATGGGTTTTGATGTTTGGGCAAAGGGTTTAAGTTAGGCTTACCCTTGTGTATTTGATATGCGTATGTTGAGTGTGCAGGTTGTACAGGTACGCATATGGACTTGACTGGACGACCTCAGTACGGTGAAGGATGGCATGGAGGCAAGCTGGAGGCTTGTGTGTGCATCTGAGGGACCTTGGAGTGTAGGGACGATGAGCTGATGGGCGCGGACTTTGAGGCGTACGTGAAGGGTGGCATGGATGCAAGCTGGAGGCTTGCGTGCGCATCCGAGGGATGAGGGACGAAGATGAAGAGGGCGCGAAGGCAACAGTCGAGGCTGCGGAGGAGGAGTCAGTCGAGTCGTGAGAGTACGAGTGCAGTGTGATTGTACTCGGGAAATCCTAGGGTTTGAGTGCGGAGTGGAATGTACTCAGGATGGGTAACCTTAGGTGGGTGAGTGGACCAGTTGACTGGCCTGGGGGCAGCCGACTGATGGAACTCACAGAAAGGTCTCAGCCCTGGGACCAGTCGACTGCCCTGGGGGCAGTCGACTGGTAATTGGCTGGTGAGCTGGCAAATTCGAACGTTGGGGGTGTCAACGGTCGAATTTGGCTGGCACCAGTCGACTGCCCTGGGGGCAGTCGACTGGTAGCGAGAAATCAGCCCCGAGTCCTATTTAAAGAGGACTTCGTGGTGGCTGAATTTCTTGACGAATCTTGTCTTGGTTAAAGGCAAGATAGTAGTCTTTATGCTTAGAGGTTTGCTTGGAGTTGTGGCGAGGTTTCTCCACCCACAAGGAGTGACGAGAGCTAGCCGGAGGTTATTCGGGGAGTGATCCACCGACGGATTGTTGGATTAGTCACCCGGCCGGGGTGGATACCAACTAAATACAGTTTGTTAGCATTGTATTTATTGTTTTATTTGTATTTCCGCTGCGCTAACAATCTTGTAGGAAGAAGGGGGTTTGACAAAGTGCTATTCACCCCCCTCTAGGCATATCGATCCTAACAATTGGTATCAGAGCAAGGACTGCTCTTGATCGGACTAACCGCCGAGGGAGCACACGCTAGAGTAGAAGAAACAGTGGAAGATAAGTTGGGGGACAACATCTACACCCCACCGCCTACGACAATGAGGATTTCGACTATTGGCGGGCGAGGATGAAGAATTGGCTTAACATGGAGTGGGAGTGCATGGTCATGCTAGAAGAGCCCTTCAAAGTTCCAAAGGACAAGCATGGAAAGATGCTTCGTCCTAGATATTGGACTCAAGAGCAACAAGACTACTCTAGGGCAAACAAGAAGGTAATAGATGTATTAATTGATGTTTTGCCTAACAAAGTTTTGAGTATTGTAGGGAATTATAAAAATGCACACGAATTATGGACCAAGTTGGTGGAATATCACAAGAACCCTACACAAACTCAAGGAGTAGATGAACCTGAGGAAGCGAGCTCAATAGCTCAAGAGGAGGAAGAAGTGTACACATCCTCAAGTGAAGAAGAAAGTGAGAGGTCATCCACCTCATCTAGAGAAGAGGAGGAGGTCACCACCTCAAGGATTGAGGGGGAGGAGAGACCCTCACCTACACATGATCAAGAGGAAGTCTCCACTTCATCCAAGGGTGTAGAGGAAGTCAACCAAGTCTCAACCTCCACCAAAGCAAGGGCTAAAGACCACATTGTATGCTTTAGGTGCAATGAAAAGGGGCACTACAAGGATAAGTGCCCACTAGGTAAGAAAAAGGAGGTACACCCTAAACCCATTGTAAATTCCTTTAAAACTAATGTGGATTGTAGAATTGGTGAAGCTCAAGCTAAAAGGAAGAAGATTCGATGCTTTACATGTGGAGAACTAGGGCATTATCACACTAAATGCCCTAGAAAAGGTGAGCTAAAGAAGATGAAAAATCTAAGAAGATGGGAAAAAGAAGAAAGAAGGAAGAGAAGAAGCTCACAACAAGGAAGGACTACAAGGGTAAGGGAGGTACCCTCTAACCCAAGTTTAAAAAGAAATTTGATTTCAAGTTCTTCTTTACATTTCATGAATCATGTTAATTACCCACCCATGCATGCTAGAACTCATGAGAATTGTTTATTTGTGCATAATCATGGATTTAAGTACAATGATAGGACTAAGGGTAACAAGGTAGATCATAACCCTAAGAAAAGCATGCATCATGATAGACCTAAGACTTGGGTACCTAAGGATCAAGGCATTGACCCCAAGAAGGGGAGACAAATGCCTAAGAAAATGGATAGGTCTAGGAATGTCCAAAGTGGACATATGGAATCTAAGGTTAGAGGGCTAAAAAGGGAAAATCAAGCCTTAAGGGCAAGGCTTGATACTTTAGAAAATACCCTAGAAAGATTCACGATTGGATCAAAGGGTCTAGACATGGTGTTGGGCGGTTTAAACCACACCAATGATAGATCGGGGTTGGGATACCGATCTAAGAACTCACATGCCAAGGGAAAGAAATATGCTAGGGTAGCATATGATTATGGCAAGAAGGGGGAATCCAAAAATGGCAAGGAGATGCCATTTAAAGGGAAAAAGAAGGACTTAACCAAAGACGAGGTGTCTAAGGTTAAGAGTGTCAAGTTTGTAGGCCAAGAGTCACTGGTGGAACACCGATGTGGCCTAGTGATGGTTGAGTCACATAGGGAGGTGGCTAGGGCTAAGAGCTCAAGGGGGAGCTCTAAGAACCTTTGGGATATATGGTGAATGGACCTTGGGAGGGGGTGCTCCTAGAGGTCTAAATGGACCATGGAGTGTGCCAAAAGAATTGGAGACGGACTTGAGTCTCAATTCTTGGGTTTTGGCACGGTGTTTTTGAGTTTCATGCATGGAAATATGACATTGGGGTCATATTGCATGAAAATTGGATTTTGGTGTCTAATTGCCACGTAAATCATTGCTAGGGATGCATTGTGGGGTGGCATGGGCAAAGACATCAAGAGGAAACCAAAACTAGGACTTTAGGTCAAGGTTTGATTGAAGTTTTTGGCTAGTTTTGAGTTTTGTGTCAAACTTGGGAATAGTGATAGATACATTTTGGAATGTATTTTTCCCAAGTAGATATGAGTACCACAAACCTCTCCATAAAATTTGGGAATTTTTGGAGATTTGTGGAATTGTTGGCGCATTTCTGAATTTCGTCAGAAATGCTGAAATTTCAGACTTTCAGAGTATCAGTCGACTTCCATTTTGGCAGTCGACTGGTCAAGGCTTATTTTTGTATCAACAGCTGGTTTGGGGTCCAAATGATGCATAATAAGTGTATGGGGGCTAGTACACATTGTTTATGGTCATTAGGGATTAAAAGAACCGATAATTGGGATATTATTGGGGTCTTTTTGATATATGGCAAAGGGGGAGAAGTTTGAGTTTAAGTTGGAAAACCAAACATACCTTTGCGAGAAACCTTAGGTTTAGGGGGAGTTGAGTTTAAGGGGGAGCATGGTTGCTCCATTCTTGGCGTAAGGGGAACCTTGGAGAGGTTCTTAAAAAGCCTTTGTAAGTCCAATGTAGGGGGAGCTTGGGAGAAGCTTTAAAAAGCCCGGTTTGTGTGGAAAAATCCTAGCTTGGAAGGCTAGGTGGGAAAATTCCTAACTTAGAGGGTTAGGTGGTGAAATTCCTAGCTTAGAGGGCTAGGTGTAAAATTCCTAACTTGGAGGGTTAGGTATGGGATGCCTTGGGATAGGATCCAGTTATGCAATGCATATGCATTCATTTAGCATGGTTTTTGCTACTTACTACTATCTTGCTTTCCTAACTTAAACGGATTGCCAAACATCAAAAAGGGGGAGATTGTTGGAGCAATCGGTCCTAAGATGGTCCGGTGTGACCATGAGTTTTGATGTTTGGGCAAAGGGTTTAAGTTAGGCTTACCCTTGTGTATTTGATATGCGTATGTTGAGTGTGCAGGTTGTACAGGTACGCATATGGACTTGACTGGACGACCTCAGTACGGTGAAGGATGGCATGGAGGCAAGCTGGAGGCTTGTGTGCGCATCTGAGGGACCTTGGAGTGCAGGGACGATGAGCTGATGGGTGCGGACTTTGAGGCGTACGTGAAGGGTGGCATGGATGCAAGCTGGAGGCTTGCGTGCGCATCCGAGGGACGAGGGCCGAAGATGAAGAGGGCGCGAAGGCAACAGTCGAGGCTGCGGAGGAGTCAGTCGAGTCGTGAGGGTACGAGCGCAGTGTGATTGTACTCGGGAAATCCTAGGATTTGAGTGCGGAGTGGAATGCACTCAGGATGGGTAACCTTAGGTGGGTGAGTGGACCAGTCGACTGGCCTGGGGGCAGTCGACTGATGGAACTCACAGAAAGGTCTCAGCCCTGGGACCAATCGACTGCCTTGGGGGCAGTCGACTGGTAAGTGGCTGGTGAGCTGGCAAATTCGAACGTTGGGGGTGTCAACGGTCGAATTTGGCTGGCACCAGTCGACTGCCCTGGGGGCAGTCGACTGGTAGCGAGAGATCAGCCCCGAGTCCTATTTAAAGAGGACTTCGTGGTGGCTGAGTTTCTTGACGAATCTTATCTTGGTTAAAGACAAGATAGTAGTCTTTGTGCTCAGAGGTTTGCTTGGAGTTGTGGCGAGGTTTCTCCACCCACAAGGAGCGACGAGAGCTAGCCGGAGGTTATCCGGGGAGTGATCCACCGACGGATTGTTGGATTAGTCACCCGACCGGGGTGGATACCAACTAAATACGGTTTGTTAGCATTGTATTTATTGTTTTATTTGTATTTCCGCTGCCCTAACAATCTTGTAGGAAGAAGGGGGTTTGACAAAGTGTTATTCACCCCCCCTCTAGCAAGGCATATCGATCCTAACACTTAGTTTTTCATGATGCTCGATCGGTGAAGCATTAGTCCCTATATAATAGACTCATGATTAGTGTGTGAATGTTATTATCTTGAGATATCGGAATCAAAATCTAACAAAATTAGTGTATCTGCCCTCCCCATGAGTTAGCCACAATATTCAGACTAGTAGTTCCCGTGATTTTATCTCCTCCGTATTAACTTTGAGATAGATTGACAGGATATTGAAAATGAGCGAATCACCTTTTACCGTGTTGACCGGTAAGTATTAGACATAGATTCTTGGGTCCTCAAGCATTCGTGGCAAAAGGCGAAACGCTCGCCACCAGCACCTCCGCCAGCCCGCCCCAAGACCAACGCGAAGAAGATAAATCATGGTGGCTGAGAAGGTAAGAGGTTGGGGGAGAGACTTTTTACATAGGGTACAGAGATTTACGCCCCACCAATCCCGTGGCTCGAACCCAAGACCTTTAGTGATAATATACTAATCTTTTACCATCTCAGTTATGTCCGTGAAATCATCCTCAAGCATTCGGCACTTAGACATTGTGCACTATGGCATGGGCATTTAGCACTTGATAATTGTGTGCTGCCACTCGGGTGTGTAATTCATGGTGATATAGCTAGTTTGGGATCAAACTGCATAAGGGCATCATGTTTGGGATCAACCTGCATGGTGATTTAGCTAGTTTGGGATCAAACTGCATAAGGGCATCATGTTGATTTGGAACGGACTTACGTATAATGGCGGAGTAGAAAACAAAATTTATAATATCCCAAATTAAAAATCCGAGCTAAAAAAAACTCTCGAAGCAAAGTCTTATTTATTGATTTAAAAATTCAGAACATCCATAATAAGAGAGGATCTTTCTCTTAAATAATGTATGGTTCCTACTTCCACATCATCAAATATCCTACTCTTTAAATATTTTACATCTAATAATTAAATATTTTACCAATCAAATATTTATGAGACTCACCCATCAAATATATTACTCCCAAATATCTCCAATTCCATAATCAAATATTTTACTAATTAAATATTTTTGGATCCCACTATCATTTTATTAATTTATATTTAATTTTGTATTTAAACAAAATTAATTATATTTGTCCATTCTCCAATTTAATATATTTCATCTATTATTTATCTATAATTTTTTTTACATATTATATTTAATATGATACTTATTTAATATAATTATTTTAATATTAATATTTTATTTTGAAAACGTTGATTGAATTTAAAAAATAACAAAAAAAATTAAAAAGTAGGCAAAAAAAAAAATTATTAAGGTTGTCCATGTTTTGGTGTGAGGTGGACCCGATTGCATGCCAACAAAAAGAAATCATGTGAGTTTATGATCGATGATTTTTAATATCTTTCAAATATCCCTTTTCAACGGAGATATTTGAGAGGGAAAAAAATCTTAGAAAAAAAATATTCTCTTTAAATATTTTTTATTGTGGATGCTCTTACAGCTAATATGATTAATCATTAAAATTAAAATTCCAATGTTCAAGTAAGTATATACTGGACTCCGCCCTGCCTTATAGAAACTAAAAAAATTTGATAAATATAATAAATAAATCTAAAGTGACAGATCATGAAAGAGTTCAAAATGGCTACTATAGAGCTATCCAAAGTTGCTCGAGGGTCTTCCAAAAGCATAAACCTTAAAAACTGAACAAAGTATCCTAAATATATAGTAAACTCTTAAGGCCACTAGTATCCTAAAGTGATTTGGTCTTTTAGGAAAGAGGGTGATGGTCTAGGGAAAAAAAATCCCTAATGAAAATATAACATCATCTTGATGATTTTATATATAGATATAATTAATTAATTACACCTTAACAAAGAGTATTTGTCATTGTTATTTGGGTAAAAAAAATATATATGTGATCCCTTAAAGTATTTTTTATATTAGAAAAATGAACACGTGATTTACATTATTAATTCTGGCGTTAGGAATTTTGTATGAATACTTAATGTTTGCCATACAAAATTAATTTGAAATCAAATTTAAAAGAAAGAGGAAGAGGAAAGGAAGAAAAGAAAAGAGAATAGTTGAAGTACTTGGTGTGCATGCATGCCACCATGTTCGTTTGAGTGATCAGGAGGATCCACCACTGCATGCAAAAGAATGAGAAAAGAAAAAGCTGGGAGATGTCAGTGTGGAGGTGGCCTGATGATCAGTTTACACAGAAAGGAGGTTCATGTATCAAACCCCAAAACCACCACCACCACCACCAGTCCTCCATCACCACCACCACCACCACCACCACCACCACCATCACCATCAAAGCCCCTCTCCAGCCACTGCCTTTGACCTGATCAGTACCTAACTTAGCTACTACTGTTCAAGTTGCACGACATTAATATTTATTGCAATGCTTGACAAAACTAACATATAATTAATGTATGAGCTCCTCCTGAGCTAGGTAAGTAATTAAATGACATGACGGTGTCACAGTACTGTGCCATGTGACTTTTCATATTTGTGTGGAGATCATCACGCACGCATGCGTCCCCTGTGCTAAATGATAGAATTTGGACTAAACATATTTGGTGGCTTTCCATGTCCTTGCATGGGCAGCAGGAATAACTATTAACTACTACTCAATTATTCATCAGCATGCGTAAGGACCAGTACGAACACCTACCAAGGCTGCATGCATGCGTTTGTGACAAGTGAGAAGATCTCGATCGCTTGGAAATGCATGTCTATGTGTCTTATGATATTAATTAATGCCAAACAATATACATTTAGCTAGTTTTATTTTATCTATATATAATGAGAGATTTAATAAGAAATTCTATATGTTAGCATAAAATAACGTTAAATTATAGGGTTTCATTTGAGAATTTGAAGAACTCTTTAAAAAAAAATCCCTCCTTTTATTGCATTTTTTATTAAGCTTCTTTAGTCTTTTTGTTTGAAGCGTTCCTCAGCGGGACCATTCATCAAGCTTTTAGTATGCGTTTTGTTAGTTAGTACCTTGATTCTACTTTTGATTTTAGATTAAAAGTAGCATTTTTGTTTATGCTATACATATTACACCACTATATATATGATGACTTAAAGGATTTTTGTGGTAGTATGATGTTAATATGTGTTGAATGTATCATCCAACTTTAAATTAAGTATGTGATTGCGTCGCATTTAGTTACCATTCTCTATATATTTACTTAGCTCTGAATTAACTTCAACAAAATTTTTCATGGAGTTTAAATTGTGAATGTTGAGATGCACATATACTACCTTCAATTAATAATATGGGAAGGTGTATCACTTTCTTCTATAAAAAAATTTAACAATGCAAATAAAGCTTTTTGGACATCAAGTTAGAACTTAGCTCATCAAAGTACAAAAATTAACTATTTCGCGGAACATAGTGACATTATTAAGTGATTTTCATGATGAATTCCTTTTTCGAAATGATGAAATTTTGATGTCGTGATATAATTAATCTTACATAAGCACTCTCCCTTATTTTTATCTTTCAAACAACAATTTCCAAAATAATGCAATTTAAGATATATAAAAAAAAGACAGCTCCCGTCAATATCGGATTCTTAATTAAAAAGGATTGGACTATATATTAGATCTATTATACATAATCTTACTTTGCATTATAAGATATTATTTTCTTGACTCGAAGAAAAATATATTCATTTATTTAAAAACCATGGAAAAGAGAGTGGTAAAAGCTGAAGCCAAGCTGCAGGCCCACTCATTCTCAGTCTCAGTCCTCCTCACCATTATCCAGCATGTCTCTCACAAACAAACGACTGCCAACTGGGGCTGCCATCACTCATTTGGGTGGAAGGCAGCTTATACAAGTACTTTTGACTCCATCAATTATTATCACTCACTTCCTTCACAAAAGTTTGTGTCGAGGAGTACTTCTTCAGTAACCGCTGGCTAGCTCCAGTAATTCAACTAAATTAGTTGTCTATTTTTTTAAAAAGTTTTTTATCCTGATATGAATTCCATAATTTGAGTTGGCACTTAATAATATATAGCATGAGAAAATGCACATGATCTTATATCAATCATGGCGCTTGGAATCAGAAGAATGGAAATGGCAAGGACAGTGGCTAGCTGCAGGCTTCAGCCTTTTAATCATCTTTTCTTTTCTGTTCTTTTCTTTTTCTCTTGCAATGTCTGCCAGTCTTTGTTTTTGAGTGGCATTTGAAGAAGAGAATGCACGTTTGACTAGCAGCAGCAACAAGAGGATCGATTTTGCCCTTGCTGAATCAGTAGTGATTCCTGCTCGATCGATTGGATGGATGGATGGATGATGCTCATGTGACTGAAGCTTTTTCCAGTCTTTCAGGCGTTAAATCTGTGAATGACGAGAAGAAAGAGAATGGATTCAATCATTTGGACATTGACTGAAACAATTAATGTTGGAAAAGTTGGAAATAATGAAAAGCCCAATCAGTTGCCTGGGCCTTGCTCAAATAGCCATTCATGTATATGCTTTGAGTAGTGTGTGGGGTTTAGGGTTCTGAGTGAATCAAATATTATCATTCAATATACAAAGGTCAATTAAACGAATGATTAAAGTAACTTATTAAATTAAATAACAGTTTGGGAACTTGATTCCAGATTTGGGTCAGTCCCAGATTTGAACAAGCTGAGGAAGGTTTAGTGACTTCAAATATCTGAAATGAGCTCAAGAACGCAGCTTCCGATCAAGAGACGAGACCTTCTGTCGAAGCTTGTTTGTTCAGTAGGCGTCTGTGCCTACAGAGCCATGCATTATGATCCTATCGCATAGTGAGGTGAACTCCTAAAGGTGAGGTGGACTCGGGAACTACTTCTGCTGGCTCCGAGATCTGCAAGAGAGATGACCGTCAGTAACCCACCAGGAGAAGTCTTCGGCAAGACCCTCCGACATCAAGTTAGTCTCCAGTGGAAGAAATGAAAGCAGAAGAAGAACTGTAGCAAAACTCTATTGCGCGTACCTGCGTGTGAAATGCAGAGGATCTTTTATAGCCGAGGGAGACGATAGTCTCTGCCCCGCATCTGCCACCTTTTTGTCTCATGTGGGGACAGGATCAGGGGTACTGTCAGCTCGTCGACCGACGCCGCCTAGTCTGACGCGAGCAGGGGTCGTTGTGGTACGGAGTGTCAGGGTATGTCAGGAAAGTACTGTGTCAGCGGAATATTCGTGATTCGAACACGAGTGGTCTCAGACCTGAGCCGTCCTACGTCGATTCTCATATCACTTTTGCTAGTATAGTGTCAGGGAGTAGGTGTTCCCTAGGAAAACTAATATTCCCGAGCTGGGTTGCCGACCGGTTGACCCGAGTGAGATCTCACAATGCAGTCAATGCCACTTGGGCTAAGCAAGGGGTAATCCGAGTCTGGGCAATCCGAGTCTTTGGGGCACTCGGCACTCAGACTCGCCCAACACGATTCATCCTTATGACATATGATTAGAAGGCCTCGAGGGGAGACGAATGGATGCTGGATGCGTGTTGACCTGGCGACCATAAGCCCGACACTCGATATCTCTCGCTGGGGCAACTTCAAACCGTATTAGGCTGGTCTCCCACTCGGCATCCCGACCCGAGTGGCCTGCACTGCCAAGCCAGGCTGTCGAGGCTTTTCGCCAATGATCTATCTCCCTGCGGTGCCACGTGGCCCGACCAGGCAACACCTAAGCTAGGTCGGGATCATAAGCATCCCCCTCGAGTCTAGTCGAAGGAGTCGTCGAGTCCAACTGACTAAACCATCAACTTGTATCAATCGGACTAACTCATTGGGCTGATCGTTCGACTGTCAACGCTCATCGCTCGACTGACATAAGGCATGACACACGTCATTCATGTCTTATCCCCGAATCTCAACGGGTCAATTCGTATCCCTGCATTAACGGCCGAGGGCAACGTGTCCCCTGGTTACTGGATTTCACGAGCAACGAGGCGTCAGCACGGCGCGACCGTTACATGCTTTCCCGAGGCTTACTTATGGCGCCGATGGACGACTTGGATTTATTCCCGCCTTTTCACCGAATTGTCATCGGACGGCTGACATTAGCCGCTCGACCCTATATATACCACCCCCTCGCCACTTGCACCGTCTTACTTTTACCCTAGTGTCTTGCTACTCTTGCGCTCTACTAGGGTTTCGGCGAACTTCAGCCACAACCGCCCTGCGATCTCACCTTTCCGGCGAACTTCGGCCACAACTGCCCTGCGATCTCACCTTTCTGACAATCTTCTCCTTCTCCGGTTAGTCCTCTTTTTTCTGTCTTCTCCATTATGACTTCTTTTCACTCGACTTCCGACCCCTGGTACACCACTATGGTGACTGATCCTCATTTTCATGACCTCGACCAACTCCAATTAGATTACCAAATCTCTTCTAACCATAGGCTTCGTCTGCCCGACCCGACCAACCGACCTAAGAGTGCCCCTCTCAGTTTCATAACTTTATCCCGAGATCACCTCTAGGCCGGTCTTCGCTTCCCAATCCATCCTTTTATTTCCACCATCTGCCGATACTTCCAGATCCCCTCTCCCAACTAACCCGAATGCGTTCGCTTGATATGTGGATCAGTCATTATCTTTTCCTGTATAAAATCCCGCTCCAACTCGAGATCTTCCACTACTTCTTCTACCCCAAAAAAAAGAGCGAACGACTTTTTCTTTCCAACCCGAGCCAAAACCTCGTTTCTAGTGAAACTTCCAACCTCCAATAGGTTGTAAGGAGCGCTTTTTCTTTGTTAATACAACCCCGGCCGAGCTGGCCCACCACTTGGATCGAGGACTTACCTCCTTCTCCCCCTCTCCCCAAAAATTATCGCTCCCTACCCGCCTATCAGTTGTCGTGTCCAAGCTCGGCAGTCAATGGTTCCACGGAGTAAATCTGTTAGAGAGGAGATCCTCTACACATTTGGTCTCAGCCAAGTGCCGAGTCCTGACCCCATCACTCAGTGAGTTGTTATGTCTTTCCTTTGGATATTTTATGGCTATCTAAAATTTTGCTACTTCACAGCTACCTAGTTCGGACGACCTTAGAGGAGGCATTCGGCATGGATGACGCGAGCTGGAGTTGCGAGCCAGCGAACAACTGGAGTAGCGAGAAGTGACTCCACTCACGTTTATCCCCGCTCCTGAGCCTTCTCCGGCTCGCTCAGTGACCGCCCCGACGTCGAGCCAAAGCAAATGTATGTGGAGGACCATCCTCTCGAGTTGAGGCGTCGACGGGCCCTATCCACCAGCCAAGAGCTTGTTCCCTCGACTGATATCCCAGTCGACCCTCCACCAGCGCACCCCAAAGAAGAAGAAGAAAAAGACTGCCGCTGGGCCTTCGACACCTGTTGTTGGCCTATCAGCGCCTGCGGAGGCCACTACCCGAACGATGTCCTCCAGTGCACCCGACCTCTCTCTTCCTAGGGACTTGGGGTCTCCACCAGCGGAGAGTCAGATCAACCGACCTCCCTTGCACGTTTTGTTGCCCACAAGATCCGACGCCCACTGTGGACGCCGCCCGATGAGCTGCCCAACTGGTCCAGGAGCTTCACCTCTACGGGCCGGTCACCGATCGGTTTCTCCAGGGGCTCGAAGGGTCCTACTACCGGGGTCCCAACAGCAAGATGAATGCCTTCTTTCTGGAGGCCACTCAGGTATGCAGGTTTACTATCCTCTCTTTTATTTTTTTTCCTAACTCGTATTAAAGCTTCTTATAATTGTCTCTTTGTTTACAGTTCTGGGGTGTCTGTCACACTCTATCCATGTCTGTGATAGCACACTCTAAAGCCTGAGTGCGGGATGAGCGCCTTGTGGAGCAATTGGAGACCCGGCACTGACACACGAAGTTGGTCTCCAATGAGGCCACCTTGAATGACTTGCAGGCAGAGATCATTGCCCTGCAGAACTGATTAGCTAACTCAGAGGAGCGGTTGGAGATTGCCAAGACCCAGGTCGACTCGGCGGATTCAGCGGTTGCCCTGTTGAATGTTCGAATCTCCAACTTGGAGTATGCCGAACGCAAGGCCTGGGTCTTGCATACTCAGGCTTAGGAGGAGTTAAACAAGACAAAGGTCGAGCTCCTCGCGATATCTCAATCCTCCAGGTCCCTACGATCCTAGCTGGCGGTCATAGAGGAGGAATCGGTGACCCGAACTATGAGGGTGAAGGAGCTGGTGGTCAAACTAACTACCCGGGACCAGGAGTTGAATGCTCAGGCGGGAGAAGTTTAGCTGACTTCGGGCGTACAAGGCCGACTAGGAAGCTGCTCGGGCTGAGCTTGAAGAACTCCGAGCCTACAAGGCAGGAGAGGCGGCTCGGCTGGATGCCTACTGGCTTGAGTACATTAACTCCTTGGCGTTCAACAAGTAGCTGGCGAGACGGGTGAACCCCATGCTTAAGCAGCAGATGATCAATATCTTTGGTCAGCTTAAGCAGGGCGTACACCTTCCCCCTGACCTCCCGGTCAGCACGGTGAAGTTGTCCGGGTTGACTCAACAACTACCGGAGGAGGCTCTCCGACCCTTCGAATAAGGGTCGGAGGGTTTTGCTCATTTTAGCTTTTCCTTTTATTTCCTTTACCTTTATAGAGGATGATTCCTCCCCTTTATAAGGAACTTAATATATCTTGCATTTTCTTCCCTTGCATGTGTATTTTTATATTATTTATCATTTCTAAGTATTATCAGCCTTGGCTGATACTCGAGACCTTTTTAATTATTCCGACCCTCGCGGAGTCAGCTAGAGTGACTCAACTGCTATCCGAGCCAAAGAACATGAGACTCGGTTAAGCTCCCTAAATTAGGCGGAGGCATGGAACTAGCCCTCCCATTGCCTGCCCACTCATTGGGACTATGAGCGTTCGGTCGGTCCATTTCTAAGGAGCGTGGGTCACCGCGCATCCGATTAAGGAACCCGAGCCAAGTATGGCATTGCTCGCTCAGGAGGCGAGAGCCTGGGCACTCAGTTGGCTTGATCCCAGGAGCGTGGGTCGCCACGCGTCCGCTTGGGGTTGCCAAACCTAGTGGTGGCGTGAGGGCATGCCCACTTATAACTCGCTCGGAAGGCAAGAGTTTGGACACTCGGTCGGCTTAATCCCAGGGAGCGTGGGTCGCCACGCGTCTGCTCAGGGAGTCGATCCAAGTGGTGGCATGGGGGCATGCCCGCTTATAACTCGCTCGGAAGGCGAGAGTTTGGACACTCGGTCGGCTTGATCCCAGGAAGCGTGGGTCACCACGCGTCTGCTCAGAGAGTCGATCCAAGTGGTGGCGTGGGGCCATGCCCACTTATAACTCGCTCGGAAGGCGAGAGTCTGGACACTCGGTCGGCTTGATCCCCAGGAGTGTGGGTCGCCACGCGTCCGATCAAGGAGCCAATCAAAGTGGTGGCGTGGGGGCATGCCCACTTATAACTCGCTCGTAAGGCGAGAGACTGGACACTCGGTTAGCTTGATCCTCCGGAGCGTGGGTCTCCACGCGTCCGATCAGGGAGCCGATCCAAGTGGTGGTGTGGGGGCATGCTCACTTATAACTCGCTCGGAAGGCGAGAGTCTAGACACTCGGTTGGCTTGATCCTATGGAGCATGGGTCGCCACGTGTCCGATCAGGGAGCCGATCCAAGTGGTGGTGTGGGGGCATGCTCACTTATAACTCTATTGGAAGTCGAGAGTCTAGACACTCAGTCGGCTTGATCCTAGGGAGGCTGGGTCGCCACGCGTCCGATCAGGGAGCCAAGCCAAGTGGTGGCGTGGGGGCATGCCCACTTATAACTCGCTCAGAAGGCGAGAGTCTGGACACTCAGTTGGCTTGATCCCAGGGAGCGTGGGTTGCCATGTGTCCGGTCAGGGAGACGATCCAAGTGGTGGTGTGGGGGCATGCCCACTTATAACTTGCTCAGAAGGCGAGAGTCTAGACACTCGGGCGGCTTGATCCCCGGGAGCGTGGGTCGCCTCATGCCCGCTCAGGGAGCCGATCCAAGTGGTGGCGTGGGGGCATACACACTTATAACTCGCTCGGAAGGCGAGAGTCTGGAGTGGCTGCACATTGGGTGAGGGTCTCGGCTTTTCATTAATATTATAGAGTTATGAAATACAGCCGACTCAAAGAACCTCACTATGGATCTCTGTAAGGTTGGAGATGAATGACACTCCAAGGCTGATCCAGCTTCTTCCTTGCTCGTTCACCAAGTAGTATTCTTCGGACGTCAGCTTCTGGATTACCTTGAAAGGTCCTCCCTATTGGGGTTCTAGCTTGCTAACGTCGCCAACCGACTTTACCCTCTTCCATATGAGATCGCCGACCTGGAACGTGTTGGTACAAGATGCATCAGTGATGTCCTCCTCTAAGTGTTTCAATGTTTGACAATATACTTAAGTCAGTGATACATTGAATAAGGGAAGGGTGAGTCAAGAGAGGAGTAACAAAGTGAAGAAAAAGTCCTAGTTAACCTGGGCACTAAGACCTGGTGAGTGAAGCTGGGCACTAAGTCCTGGTGAGTGAAGCTGGGCAAAAGTCCTGATGAGTGAAGTCAGGCACGAAGTCCTGGTTCGTGGAATTGGGCACTAAGTCCTAGCCGAGGGCTGGGCAAAAGTCCTGATGAGTGAAGTTAGGCACCGAAGTCCTGGACCTAGGGTTTGGGCACGAAGTCTTGGTCCGAGGGATTGAGCAACTTAGCTGAGCGATGACTAAGGATATAAGTAGAGACGGGTCGAGGTTCGGACATCTCAAGATCCGAGAGTATCGAAGGCTAAGCTAAAGTCCACCCGAATGGACTGGGTGGCAACTGTCTCCTGAGAGGAGTAGGTTGAAGGCGCATTCCCAGGGGTGGGAACTTGCGTCGGTTCGACCTAGGGTTTCGTGAAAATTCGAAGTCAGAACCATCTCGTTAAGGCTAAGATTGTGTGTATATTTGCTTTGTATTTGTGTATCTTGCAGGTACCTAGAATGGAAGATAAAGCAGTCAAACAAACACACAACGCAGCTGGAAGCCAGGCTGCTTGGCACCCCCATTGAAGGATGCACCCTAAAGGAGCTAGGCACCCCCATCAACTGGGGCGCCTCAATGAAAGGAGGCAAACTAGGCTTTCATTCAGGTGCCCCTATGATATAGGCGCCCTGGTTGAAAGCTGTATCTGCTGCTGCGAGTTCGAAGCAGAGATAAGCTTTGACCAAGTTCAATGAGGCACCTGGGAGGTCCAGGGTGCCCTGGTCAAGAGTGTTATCTGCTGCAGCGAGTTCAGCGCGGAGATAAATTTTGACCAAGCCCTTTGAGGGGCCCTAGTGATCACAGGTGCCCCAATGCAGTCTATAAAAGGGGCTTCGACCCCAAGGCTCAGGACACAATTTTCCGGAATGATTCTAAGCTTCCCAAGTGATGACAAAGCGCTAACGACGAAGCTCTGCGACCAGGAGGCTCCAGGAGGAAGTGCGCGGCACTTCGGAGGTCTAGATCGGCCGACTTTCAATATGTTTGTTCGGTTTGAGTTTACATTCTGCATTTAAATTTAGTTATCCTTTTGTTTGTAACTCTTGCACTGTAAGACGGGTTTCTCCGCCTCCGAAAAGTCCAGAAAGGAGACCATTAGTGGACGGGCGTTCCCGTGCTTAGGCGTTGGATGTATTGACCCTAGGGGGTCGGGAACCAAGTAAAATCCCGTGTGCAATTTGTGTCATTCTTTATTTTTCTGCTTTATTTTTCGATGTGCTACTAACATTGATTAGAACGAATATCGAAAAGTTTACGAAGTTTCGCGAAGATTTTACGGTCGATATTCACCCCCCTCTACCGACGGCACCGGTCCTACAAGTGGTATCAGAGCCATACCGCTCTTCACCGGACTAACCGCCGATGGAGCAAAGACTCCAGGAGTTGAGGGGGAGCCCAGGGGTGAATCTGGTACGTTTTTTTTAATGTCAATTTTTAAATTACATATTACATGTTTTAAGTGCAGGGAGAGAGGACACTATAAAAATCAGTGCCCTACTCGTAAGAATCGTTCCTCACCAGCAGCAAAGGAAATACCAGCGCCAGGAGTCCGGAGGGACAAGAGCAACGTGCAGTGCTTTAAATGTCAAAGTACGGACACTACAAAAATAAGTGTCCGGCGAAGGTACGCAAAGTTTACATTCTTAAAGTTTTTCAAATTCCTGCAGAATCATATGATAGTTTAGATATTTTTTCTGAAAAATTAGAATTATTACATAGTCAAATCAATATTTTGTATGCCCAATTAGAAAATGTAGATAATGCTAAAATTTCATAAATTAACAGTTTAATCTTTAATATTAATTCAACAATTTTTGAATTTAATTCTGATAAAATTATTTCTGAAATTAATCCTGAAATTAAATCTGAAAATCTTAAGGATAATATTGAAATTATCTCTGAAAATCTTAAGGATAATATTGAAATTATCTCTGAAAATCTTAAGGATAATATTGAAATTATCTCTGAAAATCTTAAGGATAATCTTGAAATTATCTCTGAAAATCTTAAGGATAATATTGAAATTATCTCTGAAGATCTTAAGGATAATCCAGAAATTAATTTTGAAATCTTAAGGATAATCCCGAAATTAATTTTGAAATTCTTGAGATTAATCCTGAAAATATTAAAGATAATGCTGAGGATAACCTTGAGGATATTGAAAATGAAATTCTTTTAGATGATAATTTAATTATCAAATTTTTAGATAATATTAAAGATTATTACAAAACATTAACTAATGGGCCTAATTACTCCACCTAAGGATATCGAAGGATGTGATTTTAATGATAAGGATGAGGAGGAGATGGAATTATCTAAGATCAAGGTTATAGTTAATAAAGTTCACAAAGATTCAAATAAATCAGAATTATTAGAAAAACTTGAAAAGATAAATAAAGAAGAAATATTAAAGGAATCAGATATTTTTGAAATATTGAAAATGATGAAGCTAAACCCACAATTATTATCTAACCCAGAACTTTTGAAATTTAAATCTAATTAAATCCTAACAATTTTTACCTTATTTATTTCAACATTAAATAATCCTTAATTAACTTAATTTTAATTATCCTTAATTAACTTAATCTTAATTAATCCTTATTTAATTTAACTTTAACTAACCTTCAATTAATTTCTAATTAATTCAAATTCAATTAATCTTTAATTAATTCAACTTTAATTCTTAATTAATTCAACCTCAATTAATTTCTAAGTAATTTAACTTCAATTAATCTTTAATTAATTCAACTTTAACTCTTAATTAATTCAACCTCAATTAATTTCTAATTAAACTTCAATTAATCTTTAATTAATTCAACTTTAATTAATTCTTAATTAATTCAACCACAATTAATTTAACTTCAATTAATTCAACTTCAATTAATTCTTAAATAACTTAAACTCAAATTAAATAAAATTTTACCCAAACCGCAACAATTAAGTTAATAAAATTAAATATGTCAAAGTGGGTTGACATTTCGCGGGTTCACACGACATGTATCAAATCAGAAATTTGATACATTTTTAGAAACTTAAGTAAAATAATCTGAAATATTTGACTCATGCATAACTGTCATGCCATGCATCTGCTGTTTTTTAAAATATATGTCATGTCATTCATATTTAAATTTATGCATGATTTAGAACGGTTATAGAAAAAAGAATAGTTGAAACTTGAATAACTTAGTATTAGGTGGAGGTGAGATGATAGTACGTTAGGGAAGCCCTTCTAATAAGGTCAAGTATATTCTACTTCGTCTGTTTAGTCTGGTGGAACTAGCCAAAGCTACCGATCCAAGACCTAAACTAGTTAGACCAGAATTTTTCAAAAAGTAACTTTGAAAATGAATTTTCGACAAAAGGCTTTGTCAAGGAAAGGGTTGTTGCTCCAATAAGGTTACGACCAAAGAAGGCCTCTGTGCCTCGCCAAGACCTGGAAGCTGATTATCGAAAATCAAATTCGCTTTACTATTTGATAAATTTGAATCTAACACAAGTTTCAATTAAATCTTAGTTTTAACAATGAATTAAGAAAAATGATTCAAGCATCTCACAATGCACCCATAAGGCAACCATGCTTGTTGTACTGAGACATCTAAAATGGGTGAGATGTTAAGGACTAATCAATTGAAAAATATTTTTCTAAATTGTTTTTCAAAATTATTAGAATATTTTTCTAAAAATATATTTTCAAAATAGTGCTTCAACATAATAATGTTTTTATGGAATTCATGCTTGTCTGATTGATTATATATGATAGATTTTCAAAAATTATATTCTTTTGAAAAATTGTTTGACCTACACAATTAGACACAAGCCTCTTAGGTCAATACTAAAGTCCCTTAAGACACTTAGATAAAGTCAAACGGTGTTGGCGTCAGGGGGAGTTTTTTTTTAATCTTTCAAAAATGGTACTTTAAAATCATTATCATTTCAAAGTGTTTTTCGAAAATTATGCCTTAAACATCATTATCACTTCAAAATATTTTTCGAAAATGGTGCTTTAAATCACTATCACTTATGTTTTCAAAGCTTATGCTTTAAAAGTTATTCTCATTCTAAGTTGAATTTTCTAAAAACTTATCTTCAAAGCTGTTCTTTTGATTTTGATAAACCCTAAAGACACAGAGGAGGTGTACTTTATGATCCACAAGAACTCCTAGGATGTGTCGAATTTAGGGGGAGTCGGAATCAAAAAGAAGTTATTTCGAACAAATAGTTTTTTTAAAATAGTTCTTATAATTTGAATCAAACCTCAAGACTCAGAGGAAGAGTACTTGTAGTCAATAAGCTTCCTAGGACTGGGTCAAGATTAGGGGGAGATCAAATTAAAAGAATTATTGAATATTTTAAAATATTTTTTATATTTCCAAAATCTTTTTGAACACATAAGTAATTGTTTCTTTCAAAATACTATCATCATTGTGGTTATATATACAGCATCACTTTCAGAAATTGGTTTTAACTTATCAATTTTTTTGGGGAAATAGTACTTACTTGAATTTGGAAGAATTTCCAGGATACTTAGGAAAATGTCCTTGCAGTTAACAACATTTCCTAGGATTGTGTCAGACTGGAAAAGAAACCAAGTCAAGTAAAGTATTATGTTTTCAAAATAATATTTTCAAAAAAATGCATAATACATTTTTTTTAAAAAATACTTACATTTTTAAAAAATGCATAATATCTTTCAAAAAGTACTTATACGTTTCAAAAATGCTGATATTTTTCAAAAAGTACTTATACTTTTCAAAAGTTCATAATATTTTTTAAAAAGTACTTGCATATTTCAAAAAAGTTCAATACATTTTTCAAAAGTACAAATATTTTTCAATACTAACATGCTTCAAAGAACAATGTTTTTGTTCAATTTTTCACAGAGTGAAAATATGTTAAGTATAAAATATCTTTCAAGTTTGTTTCGAAATGCAAGTTTTTCTAAGGCAAGAATTTTTCCAAAGTTCAAATATTTTCCTACAAACACAAAATATTTTTGCACAATACTCTTCAAAGTAGATTTTTTTTAGCTTTTTGCTATGCTTTAAAAAAATTATACTAAGTAATTTCAAAAGGAAATCTTTTATTCATTGTTGGTGCAAGTGTTTTGGTTGGTGCAAGTGTTTTGGTCGTGTTTTTTTTGATGTATGACAAAGGGGGAGAGTGAGAGCTTAAGTTAGAAAATTTTTTGTTTCTTCCCAAAGGATCAATAAAAATCAAAATTTCTTTTTCAAAAAGGGGGGAGTGAGCTTATCTTAGAAAAGAAATGGTTTTCTCCCAAAGATCAAAAGGTACTTTCAAAACTTAGATTATTTTTTCTAAGGTTTAGCCCTTTTATCCAATCTATCTTAAGATATTGTCAAACATCAAAAAGGGGGAGATTGTTGGTGCAAGATGCATTAGTGATGTCCTCCTTTAAGTGTTTTAATGTTTGACAATATGCTTAAGTCAGTGATACACTGAATAAGGGAAGGGTGAGTCAAGATAGGAGTAACAAAGTGAAGAAAAAGTCCTAGTTAACCTGGGCACAAAGTCCTGGTGAGTGAAGCTGGGCAAAAGTCCTAATGAGTGAAGTCAGGCACGAAGTCCTGGTTCGTGGAATTGAGCACTAAGTCCTGGCCGAGGGCTGGGTAAAAGTCCTGATGAGTGAAGTTAGGCACCGAAGTCCTGGACCTAGGGTTTGGGCACGAAGTCTTGGTCTGAGAGATTGAGCAACTTAGCTGAGCGATGACTAAGGACATAAGTAGAGACAGGTCGAGGTTCAAACGTCTCGAGAAAGGCGCCCCCATCAACTGGGGTGCCTCAATGAAAGGAGGCAAACCAGGCTTTCATTCAGGCGCCCCCTATGATACAGGCGCCCTGGTTGAAAGCTGTATCTGCTGCTGCGAGTTCGAAGCAGAGATAAGCTTTAACCAAGTTCAATGAGGCGCCTGGGAGGTCCAGGGTGCCCTGGTCAAGAGTGTTATCTGCTGCGGCGAGTTGGGCGCGGAGATAAACTTTGACCAAGCCCTTTGAGGGGCCCCAGTGATCATAGGCGCCCCAATGAAGTCTATAAAAGGGGCTTCGACCCCAAGGCTCAGGACACAATTTTCTGGAACGATTCTAAGCTTCCCAAGTGACGACAAAGCGCTAACGATGAAGCTCTGTGACCAGGGGGCTCCAGGAGGAAGTGCGCGGCACTTCAGAGGTCCAGATCGGCCGAGTTGCAATCTGTTTGTTCGATTTGAGTTTACATTCTGCATTTAAATTTAGTTATCCTTTTGTTTGTAACTCTTGCACTGTAAGACGAGTTTCTCCGCCTCCTATAAGTCTGGAAAGGAGACCATTAGTGGACGGGTGTTCCCGTGCTTAGGCCTTGGATGTATTGACCCTAGGGGATCGGGAACCAAGTAAAATCTCGTGTGCAATTTGTGTCGTTCTTTATTTTTCTGCTTTATTTTCCGCTGTGCTACTAACTTTGATTAGAATGAATATCGAAAAGTTTACGAAGTTTCCGCGAAGATTTTACGGTCGATATTCACCCCCCACCCCCTATCGACGACACCAGTCCTACAGAACGTCCTTGCCAACACTTTTCAGTCATATCCTTGCTTCATCCTTTGGCGATAAGCGAACATCCGGGCGGTGGCCTTTTCCCAAATTTCTTCCACTATGTCCAACTCTAAATGTCTTGTTTCTGAGTTCTCTTCATCATATGCTTTTTGCCGATCGGACTCACATCCGACCTCAATGTGTACCATAACCTCGCTTCCATAGACCAACTAGAAAGGGGTGTGACCTGTAATCTCTCTCGGTGTGGTCCGCTGAGCCCACAAGACTTTTGGTAGCTCGTCAACCCAGGTGTCGCTCGCATGGTCCAACTTAGTCTTTAGGCCTCTTAGGATTTCCCGATTGGTAACTTCTGCTTGCCCGTTGCTCTGAGGATACGTCACAGAGGTAAATGCTTGCTGAATGCCATAAGCTGAGCACCACTCCTTGATCTTTCTGCCTTGGAACTATCTTCCATTATCCGAAACCAGCTTGTGAGGAATTTCATATTGGCATAAAATATTCTGCCACAAGAACTTGATAACAACTTGCTCGGTTATGCGCGTCAGGGTCTCGACTTCTATCCTTTTAGAGAAGTAGTCCACCGCTACTAATAAGAACCTTTTCTGAGCTGGGGTGGTAGGAAAAGGGTCCACTATGTCCATGCCCCACTAGTCGAACACGCAAGAGACCACTGAATCCTTCATCATCTCGACTGGCCGGTGGGGGAGGTTATGGTGCTTCTGACATCATGTGCAAGTGGAGACAAGTCGGTCGACATCCTTCTGTAGGGTCGGCCAATAATACCCTGAGAGCAGTGCTTTTTGAGCCACAACATTGGCTCCGACATGACTTCCACAGGTCCCCATATGTATCTCCTTTAACACGTACTCAGCGTCCTCTTCACCCAAACACCTAAGTAGCAGTCAAGCAAAGGCCCTCTTGTACAGCGCATCGCCGACCAAGGAATACTGGATCGCTCGGTTTCTCAAGAGCCATGCCTCCTCCCGATCAGCCAGGAGTGTCCCGCTTGTCAGGTAGGAGATTAGCGGCGCCCTCCAGTCCGTCCCGAGCTCCAACTCTGCCTGTTGCTCTATGTGCATCACCATCATCGTCTGACTGCTTGGTTGGGGAAGCACCCAGGAACCTACTGAGTTAGCCAACTTAGCTAACTCGTCCACTCATAGGTTACTCTCTCTTTGGATCTTCTGCAACTGGACCTTCTAGAACCTAGCCTTTAGCCTCTCATAGGTTTCCACAAATGCTTGTAACTGAACACTGTTGACCTCGAACCGACCCGCGAGCTGTTGAGTGGCCAACTGCGAATCCAAGTATAACACTATCCGAGTGGCACCTACATGCTTGGCGGCTTATAGTCCAGCGATGAGAGCCTCGGATTTGGCCTCGTTCTTTGTGGCTCGGTATTCCAGTTGGACTGAAAGATGCAACTGTTCTTCCTTGGGAGAGACCATCAGAATGCCAATACCACTGCCCTGCCGACCCGACGACCCATCCACGTAGATTTGCCAAGCTTCCTCAGTTTCCTCTGAATGTAGCTCACTTAGGAAATCGGCTAAGGCTTGCGCTTTGATGGTCGACAAAGTTTGATACTGTATGTCATACTCACTTATCTCGGTTGTCCACTTGATCAACCATCCCGACGCTTCTGAATTTGACACTACCCAACCCAGACTGCTGTTGGTCAGGACCACTATCGGGTGTGCTAAGAAATAGGGTTGAAGTCGCCGAGCAGCTAACAACAGGACGTAAGCTAACTTTTAGAGTGTCGCATATCGGCACACGACACCTTTTAATAGATGGGCGAAGAAATACACCTGCTGCTATTCGACCCTTTCTTGCCGAATCAACACCACACTGACCGACTCTTCCGAGGCCCCCAAATATACATACAAGACTTCTCCCACCTCCGGCTTGGACAGGACTAGTAGCTCGGCCAGATAATCCTTCAGTTCTTCGAATGCCTTATCGTCGTCGGCGTCCCACTGGAATTTAGTAGCCTGGCAGAGAGTCCTGAAGAAGGGCAACCCTCATTCAGTAGATCGGGAGATGAAACGAGACAGCGCCGTGATCCGTCCAGTTAGCCTCTGAGCTTCTCTGAGATTCTGTGGTGGGGGCATATCGAGCAGGGCATGGACTTTGCTCGGGTTGGCTTCAATGCCTCTCTCGGTAACAATGTACCCGAGAAATTTCCCGCTTCGGGCTCTGAAGAGACACTTGGCCGGGTTCAACTTCAGTCTATACCTGTGCAAGGTTCGACAGGTCTCCTCCATATCTGACACCAGGTCAGCCGCTCACTTCTATGTTCCTCCCAATTTGCGACCGAAAGACCTTGTTCATCATATGCTGGTAGGTGGTTCTTGCATTCTTCAGTTCGAACGGCATAACCATATAGCAATACGTACCATCTGCCATAATAGTAGCCTGGCAGAGAGTCCTGAAGAAGGGCAACCCTCGTTCAGCAGATCGGGAGATGAAACGAGACAGCGCCGTGATCCGTCCAGTTAGCCTCTGAGCTTCTTTGAGATTCTGTGGTGGGGGCATATCGAGCAGGGCATGGACTTTGCTCGGGTTGGCTTCAATGCCTCTCTCGGTAACAATGTACCCGAGAAATTTCCCGCTTCGGGCTCTGAAGAGACACTTGGCCGGGTTCAACTTCAGTCTATACCTGTGCAAGGTTCGACAGGTCTCCTCCATATCTGACACCAGGTCAGCCGCTCACTTCTATGTTCCTCCCAATTTGCGACCGAAAGACCTTGTTCATCATATGCTGGTAGGTGGTTCCTGCATTCTTCAGTTCGAACGGCATAACCATATAGCAATACGTACCATCTGCCATAATAAAGTTGATGTTCTCCTGATCCTCTGCTGCTAGGGGCGCCTGGTGGTAGCCTTGATACGCATCCAGCATGGATATGAGCTCGCTTCCGGCAGTCGAGTTGACCATCTGGTTGATCTTGGGCAAGGGATAGCAATCCTTCGGGTAGGCTCGATTGAGGTCTCGAAAGTCGATGGAGACTCGCCACTTGTTGTCAGGCTTAGCCACCATGACCACGTTGGCTATCTAGGCCAGGAATTGGACTTCTTTGATGTGTCTGACCTCTAGTAGCTTCTCGATTTTCGCTCGGATGACCTTATTTTGCTCCGTGCTGAAATCTCTCTTATGCTGCTTGACCAACCTGGCGTTAGGATACACGTGTAGGTGGTGCTCGACTACCTCCGGTCGGACACCTTGCAGCTCCTTCACCGACTAGGCGAACACGTCCTGGTTCTTCGCCAAGCATTATAGTAGCGGCTCCTTCAGTTTGTTTGGCAGGCCCGCGACTATTTTGACTCGAGTTTCCGCCTGGTCGGGGAGTAGTTGAACTTCCTCCTTGTCCTCATGCAACTTAGGGAGAGGACTGTACCATATTGCAGCTGGTGGATGTGCGTTGAGCATTCTGACTCTCAGTTTGGACATCGTCCACATAACATCGACGTGCCGCCCTCTGGTCTCCCTTAACTTCTCCGACCTTGTCGCCGACCGAGAACTTGATCTTGAGATAGAAGGTAAAGACCGCCGCTCGAAACTCGTTGAGAGCTAGTGGTCCCAAAATCACATTATAGGCTGAGGGGGCGCCCACTATCAAGAATGTGGACCGTCTAGTTCTCTTCAAGAGCTCCTTGCCTAAGGATACAACCAGGCGAATCTACCCGATCGATTGCACTTGATTCCCCGTGAATCCAAACAATGGCGTGGTCACCAACTCTAGCTGGGACGGCTTGATCTGCAATTGGTCGAAAGCTTTCTTGTATAGGATGTTGACCGAGCTACCCGTGTCCACTATAGTGCGGTGGACCTGATAGTTGGCAATCACTGCTGTGATGACCAAGGCATCGTCGTGTGGGACCTCCAGTCCCTATAAGTGTTGCGGCCCGAAGCTGATTTGGGGTCCTTAAGCCTGAGCGACACTAGTCCCAACTTGATGAATTTCCAATCAGTGTACCTGTGCCTTCCGGGTGCGGTTTGAGTCTCCCCCAGTCGACCCACCTGACATTACATGAACTCCTCCCCGACGGCGTTTGCTGGTTGGCCAGTTCCTTATCCATCTCTTCAAACTCGGCTCGCTCCTCCCGAGAAAATAGGTTACGAGCAGCTGGTGGATTCTGCCTAAGCCCCCCTGCTACTGGGATAGCCGTCGGACTTCCCCAACCCGAACCACGTCCTGGGGAGATCTAATACCCACGTCCCCGAGCGGCGGGAGCCCGACCTCTTCCAGCTTATCGGCACTTCTCTGTGTCGTGTTGCTTTGGTGAAATGCGCAATAGGGCCTCCATCGGGTCGGCAAGCATCCTTGACCCACCTGCTGCACATGCTTTCGCTCCATCCCTACTCGGTCTACTGCCCCTCGAGGGCTACGGATGGGCCCACCCTAGGAGCGACTATTCTAGGCAGGACTCGGGGTTGGTGCACTAACAATCTCCTTCTTCCGGGCGGCCTGTGCCTCTTCCACGTTAATGTACTTGACAACCTTTCGCATTAGGCTGTCAAAGTCTTTTGGCGACTTCCTGATCAGCGAATGGAAGAAATCTCCCTTTTGTAGCCCTTGGGAGAACGCACTGATCAACACCTCGAGTGTAGCGGTCAGCACGTCCAGGGCCACTTGTTGAATCTTTTGATGTAGGCTCGGAGCGATTCCTTCGGGCCTTGCTTCAACGCGAACAAGATAAGGCTGGTCTTATGATACCTCTGACTGTTGGCGAAATATTGCAGGAATAGCCTCCTGAGCTCCTTAAAGCTTGACACGGATCCATTCGAGAGCTGGTCGAACCATCGTTAGGCCGGCCCCGACAACGTTGTCAAGAAAGCTCGGCACTTCACGCTCTCAGGCTATTGGTGAAGTAGGGTAGCGCTCTCGAACTTCATAAGGAGCTCCTCGGGGTTGGTCGTTCCTGAGTACTCCGGTATGGTGAAGAACTGGAGATGCTTGGGGACCGGGTCCTCGAGAATCTGCGAGGAGAAGGGGCAGCGCACTAAGGAAACCAGTAGTGGGTCGGCTGGGGCTTTTCCCTTATCCAGGCGCTACCACTGTGTTTGACTGGACGTGGATGCTTCGGCAGGGTGGGAGCGAGCTTCATCGCCTCTGGCTCGGTAGAATGCTGGGGGGAAAGGGACTGAAGCACCTTCTGTTGGGACCGGGTGCATGTCGACAAGGATACGGGTTCGTAAAATTTTAAATTTTTACGTGCAGCGGAAGAATTAGCATAAAATAATTTCCTAAATTATTTTAACCATGTATCTAGCATGCAACCTTATGGTGTGTGGACATAATCATAAATTAAAACTTTGCGGAAAAGTAAACTAATTTACTAAGTACCTCTCGAACTCGAAGTAAGGGACGAGATCCAACCGTAGCGTCCCTTGGAAGCTCCGCCTCTATTCGCGTCCACGCCGAGTTCTCTTCGGGATGACTTCGCAAAGTCACGAGTTTTGTGCCGACGAGAACTACTAGATTCTCTAAAGGCACAACTTAGAAGATCAAGAGATAAGATAGGAAACTAACCACCAAAGACACGGAATCCCTATTCCGAGAAGAAAGAAGTTGCGATCCGCTTCTTCTTCTTCTTCTTCAGCTTCTCCCTCTTCTTGATGGCTCACGGCAACTTGAAGTTGGAGGTGCGCCGGCCCTAGCTCACAAGGAGGGCGCCGGCCCTAAAGGGAAGGAGGGAGGAGGGGAAGAGAATAGAAGAGAGAGAGGGAGAGGTTAGCTCTATACCAATTGACAACTCAATTGATTGGAATTAAGGGCTTGCCTTTGGTTCATTTATATAGTATCATCTCCCTTGCCAAGTCTCCTCTTTAACGGAATTTTACATAAGAAATTTATCCTATAAATTCTCTTATTAATTATTCCGTTTAAGCCAAGTTTTATTATAACTAACTTTATAATAAAATAAATTAGTCTCTTCTTTAATTATGGAATAAATTTTATAAGAAATTTATAAAATTTTCTTTTAATGGAAAAATCAATTCATAATTGATTTTATAAAATTAAAATAAACCACTCCACGGATTATTTTAATTTCCCAAAAAGAAATAAATTTCTATAAATTTATTTATATAAATTTCTTTATATAAATTTATTTATCCATAATTTATAAAACAAATCGTGCTAGATTTATTTTATTAATTAAACCAATTAAATTGGTTTTCCTCCCCTTTAATGGCCGGCCACAACAAAGAGGTTTGGCACCCTCTTTGGCCGGCCAAACCAACCCGAACCGATCGCGAATTAAACTCATTTAATTCACCCAATAAGCCTTCAAAAGACTTAGCCATTTTTAGCATCCATTGCGCCTCTGACAAATTTAGATTCGACTTATTTCTCTTGATCGGAAAATCCAATTTTCAACTCGTTTTAAATCCCTCGGATTACTCGTAGTGCGTGTGACTAAATAGGCTTTCGATTTATGTTGGCCGTCTATAATCAACAAATTATAGAACGATCATGAGTGGCACCTAGTAGTACATCATGACCCCCAATTAATCGAAAGATCAACGGTTTGACCTCAGAAGAAATTATTCTGAAACCCTTCAGCAGCTCTAATGAATCGTGCCCCATTCCCTTCACCATCTTATACCCACTTGGTTCAGGACACGGTCTATTTGTGTCAATCCCGACTAGGCTGACTATGTCACACCTAGCCCAAGTAGTGTCTTTCTCGTCCTTTGGATTTCTAATTACTCTCATGTATTTAAGAGACTCGCACTCTAAACATGATCTACTCTGGCCAGAGGTTTTGAGTAACAATCCGACGATAGGCCTGGGTATACATCTCCTCGCAAGGAGTGGTGAATCCTTTGTAGGCTGTTCAAACATCTTCGAGCACTTCGGCTTATACCCAATCATCCTGGGTCCACACCTCCTTGGAGATGCTTGCTTAAGATGTTAAAGTATAAGTCTCCATGACCAAGATGACTTGAGCACCGCAAGTCAAAGGAACATCGCACTTAAGCTGCAGTAAGAACTTCATTGACATATCTACATGTAGATTCCCATATGAAGTCTTACAGCTAGTCACTCCAATGAACTAGTTCCCTTAACTAGCATCCATGCTTATCTCCGGACATCCCAATGTCACCAGCCAGTGAGAATCAGCTGATTAGAGAATAACCCATGCTAGTCTCAACAGAATTGATAGTGTTCGTTTTTATCAATTCATCGACTAGGGATAATTTCAATACTTCACAATTGCACATTAGAGATAATCACTAGTTGTGATCCCATCACAAATTCTCTTATGTTGTGAGTTGTATTGCGGACATTCAGTAGATGAGTTTAAGATCCCAATCAAATACACAAAACATGTATACTCAAATAGTGAATTATCATTTATTAATATAAATGTTTACATCATAAGGCGATTGCCTTAGGACACTTCTCTCATATCACTAACACCTTCTGGGTAGGTAGCATTCCCCCCACCCTGCGGAGTTGCCTAAGGCCGAGGGCTCGGCAAAACTGAGTCGCTGGGCTACTTGCATGAAGAGGCAACTAGGGGGTCTTCTGAGCTCGGGCGGCCAATAGGAGCTCGTACTCTTTTGGAGTGATTGTCACTGTCACTCGGTTGAGATCTTCCATCTTACGCTCTTGATCAGGTGAAAGGGCCCTTCTTCTAGCGCTAAATATGATTCTGTAGCAGAGCGAGGTGGACTCCCAAAGGTGAGGTGGACTCGGGAACTGCTTCTGCTGGCTCCGAGATCTGCAAGAGAGATGACCGTCAGCAACCCACCGGGAGAAGCCTTCGACAAGGCCCTCCGACGATCAAGTCAATCTTCAATGAAAGAAATTAAAGCAGAAGAAGAACTGTAGCAAAACTCTATTGCGCATACCTGCGTGTGAAGTGCGGACGACCTTATATAGCTGAGAGAACCGACAACCTCTGTCCTGCATCTGTCACCTTTTTGTCTCATGTGGGGACAGGATCAGGAGTACTGGCAGCTCGCCAACCGGCGCCGATCGACGCCGCCCAGTTTGATGCGGGCAAGGGTCGTTGTGGTACGGAGTGCCAGGGTATCTCAGGAAAGTACTGTGTCAGCGGGATATTCACAATTCAGACACGAGTGGTGTCAGACCTGAGCCATCCTGCGCCGATTCTCGTACCACTTTTGCCAGTATAGTGTCAGGGAGTGGATGTTCCCTAGGAAAATGATAATTCCCGAGCTGGGTCGCCGACCGGCTGACTAGAGTGAGATCTCACAAAGCAGTCAATGCCACTTGGGTTAAGCAAGGGGCAATTAGAGTCTGGGCAATCCGAGTCTTTGGGGCACTCGACACTCGAACTTGGCCAACACGATTCATCCTTATGACATATGACTAGAAGGCCTCGAGGGGAGACGAATGGCTACTGGATGCGTGTTGACTTGGTGACCATAAGTCCGACACTCGGTATCTCTCGCTGGGGCAACTTCAGACCGTATTTGGCTAGTCTCCCACTCAAGCATCCTGACATGAGTGGCCTGCACTATTGCGCCAGGCTGTCGAGGCCTTTCCGCCAATGATCTATCTCCCTGCGGTGCCACGTGGCCTGACCAGGCTACACCTAAGCTAGGTCGGGATCACATTACAAGACCACAAAAGCTAGTTAGCTTTCCAATCCAGCCTATTTTATTAATTCTTGCAAAGAAACTGAAGAATAAATCATCTTTTCAAATGGTAGATTATCACAAGAGTTGAATCTCCGGAAAATAATTCTCTAGAGAATAAAATCTCTCCCATATAAAAAGATGTCGTTATGATTTATCTCTCTTCTAACCCTCTGTTTGGATGGGGTGAGGGGAGGTTCATTAATGGAATGAGAAGGGAAGGAAGGGAAAGGAAAGGTAATTTCCACAACAACAAAAATTGAAATTTATGACCGACCAAGTCTGTCGCTATTCCGTCGCTAAACGATAATAACGACGGAATAACGACGAAAATAACGTCATCGGCTGTCGCACCGTAGTAGTCGAGGATAACGACAGACCTTGTTTACCCGTCGCTATTAGCGACGAATTTTAAGTAAATAATCCGTCCCCGTCGCTAAATACAGGAAGTACGAGGCTAATTGCAACGTAATCAAAAAGTTCCGTCACTATTTTATCGTAATTAGCGACGAAAAGTCAAATATCCGTCGCAAATAGTGATATCCGTCGCTATTTGCGACGGAATAGTCAATATTCCGTCGCTAATAGAGACGGATTTAGAAAAGATCCGTCGCTAATTTCTGTAATTTTTCCAGCAGCCTTTCTCCTCTTTTCCCCTTACCATATTTACATTCAATGCAAACATATATATTAAAATAACAACATAACAGATATCCAATGTTGGTGCAAGTTGCATCAATGATGTTCCTCTTTAAGTGTTTTAATGTTTGACAATTCACTTAAGTCAGTGATACAATGAATAGACAAAGGGGAGTAAAAATGAAGTAACCTGAGTTGAAGAAAAGTCCTAGTTAATCTAGGCATCGGAACCCTAAAGACCTAGCGAAGGGCTGCTAGGCACCTAGCGAAGGGTTGCTAGGTATCGAATCCTCAAGACCTAACGAAGGGCTGTTAGGCACCTAGCGAAGGGCTGCTAGGTATCGTAACCCTAAGACCTAGCGAAGGGCTGCTAGGCACCTAGTGAAGGACTACTAGGCAGAGAAGACCTAGCGAAGGATTGCTAGGCACCAGGCGAAGGACCGCTTGGTAACAAAGACCTAGCGAAGGGCTGCTAGGCACCTGGTGAAGGACTGCTAGGAAATAAAGACTTGGTCCAAGGGACTAAGCAACTTAGCTGAGCGATGACTAAGGACAGGAGTAGAGACGGGTCAGGGTTTGGGCGTCTCGAGATCCGGAGTAATCGGAAGCTAAGTAAAAGTCCACCCGAAGGGTCGGGTGGCAACCATCTCCTGAAAGGAGTAGGTGAAGGGCGAGTTCTCGGGGATAGGAACTCGTGCCGGTTCGACCTAGGGTTTCGTGCAAATCCGAAGTCCGAACCAAGTCCTTAAGCCTAATATTATATGTATATATGCTTTGTGTTTGTGTATCTTGCAGGTAACAAGAACCGGAGACAAAGCAAGTAAGGTAACCAGTTTGCAGGCTTAAGGAGGGCGCCCCCAGTGTTGAGGGCGCCCTCACCAACCAGGGCGCCCTGAACAGCCAGGGCGCCCTGAGCCAAGTGTAAAAACATAGTAAATGTGAAGCAGGCAGAACAGGTATCAAGCAGGGCGCCCTGAGCATCCGGGGGGCCCTGGTTCAAAGCTGTATGTGCAGTTTCGAACTCAAAACACAGATAAGCCATCATGAAGGCGCCCTGGAGGTCTGGGGCGCCCTGGTCAACGATCTTATCACCAGCGACGAGGTAGGCGCAAGGATAAGAGTTGACCGAGTCTTCCGGGGCGCCCCCAGCGTCCAGGGCGCCCCCAGGAGGCCTATATAAGGGGCTTCGACCCCTCTGCTTCAGATACAACATTCCAGAGCGATTCTGATCATTCCGACCGACGACAACACGCTAGAAACGAGGCTCTACGACCGGGAGGCTCCAGGAGGAGGTGCGCGGCACTTCGGAGGTCCAGATCGGCCGAGCTTCATACTTTTTATCGTTGGTTTGCTTTTTAATTACTGTACTTTAACTTTCCATACTTTTGATTGTAATATTGCACTGTAAGTCGGGTTTCTCCGCCTCCGGAAAGTCCGGAAAGGAGACCAATAGTGGACGGGCGTTCCCGTGCATAGGCCTTGGATGTACTGACCCTGGGGGGTCGGGAACCAAGTAAAATCCGCTGTGTACCTGTGGTCGTTTTGTTTTTATTCTTCCGCTGCACTAACGATCTGAATAGTTTTACGAACGAAGATTTCCGAAAGATTTCGAACGGTCGATATTCACCCCCCCTCTATCGACGTCACCGGTCCTACAAGTGATATCAGAGCCGAGCCGCTCTTCACCGGACTAACCACCGACGGAGCAACGACGCCAGGAGTTGAGGGGGAGCCCAGGGGTGAATCAGGTACAATTTTTATTATGTCAAATTTTAAATTGCATATTATTTGTTTTACATGCAGGGAGAGAGGGCACTATAAAAATCAGTGCCCTACTCGTAAGAATCGTTCGTCACCTGGCGGCAAAGGGGGTACCATCGCCAGGAGTCCGGAAGAACAAGGATCACGTACGATGCTTCAAATGCGAGAAGTACGGACACTACAAAAATAAGTGTCCGGCAAAGGTACGTAAAATTTATGTTCCAAAAGTTTTACAAATTCCTGCAATGTCTTTTAATAATTTAGATAATGTTCCTGAGAAGTTAGAATTATTACATAGTCAATTAGATATTTTAAATAATCAGTTACATAATGTGAATATGGCTAAAATGTTAGAAATAAATTATTTAATCATTAATACCAATTCAATAATTGCTAAAATAAACTCTGATAATTCTACAGATAATGATGCAATTAATTCTGGATCCAAATCTGAAATCAATCCCGAACTCGAAATTGAAAATCCTAAGGATAAAACCGAATTCAAATTTGAAAATCCTAAGGATAAAGTTGAATTCAAAAATCTTAAGGATAATTCTAAGACAGAAAATCCTTTAGATAATTACAAATTCAAATTTGAAAATCCGTTGTATAAATTTGAATTCGAATCTAAAAATTATAAAGATAACTCTGAAAATCTCAAGATTAATCCAGAAATTAATTTTGAAAATCTCAAGATTAATTCAGAAATTAATTCTGAAAATCTTAAAGATAATCTGAAGATTAATAATGAAAATATATTTAAGGATAATTCTAAAGATAACCCTGAAATTATTGAGGATAAAGATGATTTTGATAATAAAGATAAAATTCTCCTAGATGATAACTTAATTATAGATAATCTTGAAAGTTATTACAAAAATTTAACTAGTGGCCCCTTTTACTCCACCTACTGTGAGAAGATTGAAAAATCTAATCTTGAGGAGGATATAGAACTATCTAAGATAAAAGCCATAGTTAATAAAAATAACAAAATTTCAAATAAATCAAAATTATTAGAAAAACTTGAAAAGAAAGATAAAAATGAAGAAGAAGTTTTTGAAATAATGAAAATGATGAATTTAAACCCACAATTATTAATTAATCATTATAATTCGAATTAAATCTTAATTTAATCCTAATTAAATTCGAATTAAATCTTAATTTAATCCTAATTAAATTCGAATTAAATCCAATTCAAATTAATTCAAATTAAATTCAAATTAATTCAAATTAAATCCAAATTAAATTCAAATTAAATCCAAATTAAATCCAAATTCAATTCAAATTAATTCAAATTAAATTCAAATTAATTCAAATTAAATTCAAATTAATTCAAATTAAATCCAAATTAAATTCAAATTAAATCCAAATTAATTCAAATTAAATCCAAATTAAATTCAAATTAATTCAAATTAAATCCTAATTAAATTCAAATTAATTCAAATAAATTCAAATTAAATCCAAATTAAATTCAAATAAATTCAAATTAAATTCAAATTAATTCAAATTAATCCAAATTAAATTCAAATCAATTCATATTAAATCTTAATTAAATTCGAATTAATTAATTCTTAATAATTTAAATTCGAATTAATTAATTCTTAATAATTCAAATTCAAATCAATTAATTCTTAATAATTCAAATTCAAATTAATTAATTCTTAATAATTCAAATTCAAATCAATTAATTCTTAATAATTCAAATTCAAATCAATTAATTCTTTATAATTCGAATTCAAATTAATTAACTCTTAAAAATTCAAATTAATTAATTAAATCTTAAATAATTCAATTATGTTCAAATAAATTCGAATTAATTCAAATTCAATTAAATTTAAATTAAATCAATTCAAAATAAAATTGAATTAAAATTATAACTTCAATTAAAATTATCTTAATATTAATCCTACTCAATTAATTCCTAATTAATTCAACCTCAATTAATTCGCAATTAACCTGAATCCAACTAAAATCTTAAATAACTTAAACTCAAACTAAAGTAAAATTTTACCCAAAGTGTAACAATTAAAGTTAATAACATTAAATATGTCAAAGTGGATTGACATATTCGCTGGTTCACTCGACATGTATCAAATCGGGAATTTGATACATTTTAGAAACTTAAATAAAATTATTTGACTTGTTTGACTCATGCATAACTGCCATGACATGCATTTGTTATTCCTTTAAAATATATGACATGTCATTCATATTTAAAATTTATGCATATATTAGAACGACTATAGGAAAAAGAATAATTGAAACTTGATCAACCTAGTATTGGGTGGCGGTGAGATGATAGTACGTTAGGGAAGCCAACTCTAATAAGATCAAGTATACTTGGTCTCTTTAGACTGGTGAAACTAGCCGAAGCTACCGATCCAAAACTCAAACTAGTTAGACCAGAATTTTTCAAAAAGTACTTTTGAATATGAAATTTCATTAAAAGGCTTTGTCAAGGAAAGGGTGGATGATCCCATAAGGCTACGGCCAAAGAAGGCCTAGTGCCTCGCCAAGACCTGGAAGCCAATTTTTGAAATTCAAATTCAAGTTACTTCTTGTCAAATTCAAATCTAACACAAGCTTCAATTAAATCTTAGAATTAAAAATAAATTAATGAAAAATGATCCAAGCATCTCACAATACACCCATAAGGTAACTATGCTTGTTGTATTGATACATCTAAAATGGGTGAGATGTTAAGGACTAATAAATTGAAAAATATTTTTCAAAATTGTTTTTCAAAATGGTAAGAATATTTTCCTAAAAATATATTTTCAAAATAGTGCTTCAACATAGTAATGTTTTAATGGAATTCATGCTTGTCTGATTGAATATACATATTATACTTTTTCCAAAATTATTTCCTTTCAAAAATTGTTTGACTCACTCAATTAGACACAAGCCTCTTAGGACAACACTAAAGTTCCTTAAGGCACTTAGATAAAGTCAAACGGTGTTGGATGCAAGGGGAGTGTTTTGTTCTATTTATTAAAAATATTTTTCGGATTATCAGTTCTTTGACTTTGATAAACCCTAAAGACACAGAGGAAAGGCCCACTTTATGATCTTCAAGGACTCCTAGGACGTGTCAAATTTAGGGGGAGTCTAACAAGTTTTAAATCAGTTTGAAAATTATTATTCTTTTGATCTGACTCAAACCTTAAGACTCAGAGGAAGAGTACTTGTGGTCAACAAGCTTCCCGGGACTGGGTCAAGTTTAGGGGGAGGTCAAATTAAAAGACTTATTTAATAACATATTTTCATATTTTCAAAATCTAAGTCTTTCAAAATACTATTATTCTATTTGTGTGACTTATGAAATTATTTTTGAAATAATGTTTACTTGGGTTGAAGAATGTCCAGGACACTTAGAAAAATGCCCTTGTAGTCAACAAGGTTTCCCAGGATAGTGTCAGACTGGAAAATAAACCAAGTCAAGCAAAATATTGAGTCTTCAAAAAGTTTACACATATTTCAAATTGCACTAGCATATGTTTTCAAAAGTATTATCATTTTTTTGAAAATTCTGTTAATACTTACTTGAGTTTGAAAATTTTCCAGAACACTTAGGAAATTGTCCTTGTAGTTAACAAGGTTTCCTAGGATTGTGTTAGACTGGAAAAGAATCCTAGTCAAGTAAAATATAATGCTTCAAAAATTACTTATATTTTTCAAAGTCTCATATTTTCCAAAAGTACTTAATCATTCAAAAATTTAATACATTTTTTTAAGGTACTTATATTTTTCAAAAAAAAAAATTTACATAATTTTTCAAAGCACTAGTCCTTTTCAAAACAAATAGCATTTTTTTAAAAAATTGCAATATATCTTTCAAATTACAATGCTTTCAAGATTTTGCACTAAGTATTTTCACAAAGAACCAAAGGTTTTTTATTGGTGCAACTATTTTATTTTTTGATGTATGACAAAGGGGGAGAGATGTGTGCTTAAGTTAGAAATATTTTCCCCAAAGATCAAAAATGTAGTTTCAAAATTTAAATCATTTTTTATTTTTTTTACCCCAAGGATAGTGAGTTAGCCCCTTAAACCAATCTAACTTAAGTTATTGTCAAACATCAAAAAGGGGGAGATTGTTGGTGCAAGCTGCATCAATGATGTTCCTCTTTAAGTGTTTTAATGTTTGACAATTCACTTAAGTCAGTGATACAATGAATAGACAAAGGGGAGTAAAAGTGAAGTAACCTGAGTTGAAGAAAAGTCCTAGTTAATCTAGGCATCGGAACCCTAAAGACCTAGCGAAGGGCTGCTAGGCACCTAGCAAAGGGTTGCTAGGTATCGAATCCTCAAGACCTAACGAAGGGCTGTTAGGCACCTAGCGAAGGGCTGCTATGTATCGTAACCCTAAGACCTAGCGAAGGGCTGCTAGGCACCTAGTGAAGGACTACTAGGCAGAGAAGACCTAGCGAAGGATTGCTAGGCACCAGGCGAAGGACCGCTTGGTAACAAAGACCTAGCGAAGGGCTGCTAGGCACCTGGCGAAGGACTGCTAGGAAATAAAGACTTGGTCCGAGGGACTAAGCAACTTAGCTGAGCGATGACTAAGGACAGGAGTAGAGACGGGTCAGGGTTTGGGCGTCTCGAGATCCGGAGTAATCGGAAGCTAAGTAAAAGTCCACCCGAAGGGCCGGGTGGCAACCATCTCCTGAAAGGAGTAGGTGAAGGGCGAGTTCTCGGGGATAGGAACTCGTGCCAGTTCGACCTAGGGTTTCATGCAAATCCGAAGTCCGAACCAAGTCCTTAAGCCTAATATTATATGTATATATGCTTTGTGTTTGTGTATCTTGCAGGTAACAAGAACCGGAGACAAAGCAAGTAAGGTAACCAGTTTGCAGGCTTAAGGAGGGCGCCCCCAGTGTTGAGGGCGCCCTCACCAACCAGGGCGCCCTGAACAGCCAGGGCGCCCTGAGCCAAGTGTAAAAACATAGTAAATGTGAAGCAGGCAGAACAGGTGTCAAGCAGGGTGCCCTGAGCATCCGGGGCGCCCTGGTTCAAAGCTGTATGTGCAGTTTCGAACTCAAAACACAGATAAGTCATCATGAAGGCGCCCTGGAGGTCCGGGGCGCCCTGGTCAACGATCTTATCACCAGCGATGAGGTAGGCGCAAGGATAAGAGTTGACCGAGTCTTCCGGGGTGCCCCCAGCGTCCAGGGCGCCCCCAGGAGGCTTATATAAGGGGCTTCGACCCCTCTGCTTCAGATACAACATTCCAGAGCGATTCTGATCATTCTGACTGACGACAACACGCTAGAAACGAGGCTCTACGACCGGGAGGCTCCAGGAGGAGGTGCGCGGCACTTCGGAGGTCCAGATCGGCCGAGCTTCATACTTTTTATCGTTGGTTTGCTTTTTAATTACTGTACTTTAACTTTCCATACTTTTGATTGTAATATTGCACTGTAAGTCGGGTTTCTCCGCCTCCGGAAAGTCCGGAAAGGAGACCAATAGTGGACGGGCGTTCCCGTGCATAGGCCTTGGATGTACTGACCCTGGGGGGTCGGGAACCAAGTAAAATCCGCTGTGTACCTGTGGTTGTTTTGTTTTTATTCTTCCGCTGCACTAACGATCTGAATAGTTTTACGAACGAAGATTTCTGAAAGATTTCGAACGGTCGATATTCACCCCCCCCCTCTATCGACGGCACCGGTCCTACATAAAACACATACAAAATAATAGTATTCATATCCAAACACATAAACAATACATATATACAAAACACATATCCAAACACATGTATCAAATACATATTCAAATTCCATATCCAAACACATCATATTCATATCTAAACACATGTATCAAATTCATATCCAAAAAACAGTAGTGAATACATACATGAATATAAAGTGTAATAGAAGATAGATACATCAAAACTGGATCAAAAAGAAATACAATAATAAAATAATATTAGTGAAAACATAACTAGTTATCGTAATTGATATAGAAAATGTAAATAATATTGAATGATATATAAAATATCCAATATACACACCTTTCAACCAAACCAATATCTGAATTCAACTCTGATAATGTAGAATCTATAAACGAAAATGAACAAATAAGAAACATTTAGTGATGCATCTAATAACAAATCAGATAGTATAATAATTTGATTTTTAAATGTAGAGAAAAAAATATAACATACCACAAAAATATCTCTACTCATCTGGGGTATCCTCAGGATCCTGCGTCTCCAGAGACTCAAAACGAGGAGGGGCGGACATCTGTGTCATAGGCGATAGGGTTGCTATAAAAGCTTGCATTAGTGTGTGCCTGACGGACCCGCAGTTCCCTCAGCTCTGCATCCCTCTCAGCGTCCTTCTCGGCCCACGTCGTCTCCATTGTCATGAGTCGAGTCCGCAGAGCATCATTCTCCTCCCGCAATTGATGAACCTCACTAGAGGAGGAGGAGGAGGAACTTGGACGTCTCCTAACCCCTGGAGCTCTTATTTGATCATATGCTTTTTTTGCCTGAGAGCCCAGGCCGTATAGGGTAGTCTTCCTTCTTCCACTGACGACATCATAATAAATGTCATTCACCTGGTCGGTTGAAAGAGGCTGTGAATCCTCCCCCTCTACAGCAGACTGAGACGCCTCTGCAACTCTAGTGGTCATTGCTTCATGTGAAATAAGAATTAAACTAATCTCTATAAAATGTCAAAACAAATATACTATAGTTAATATACTTACATTAATTTCTAAGGAGCGTCGATCAATAAATGATCCATCTTTTTTCTTATGGGTTTTGCTAAATACCTCCCAACTAGTGGGAGGTCTCTATAACTCAGCAGCCTGTATACAGAAAATACAGTGTTTAAATATATCTAAAAAAATATAATTAATGTTTATTATAACCTAAATAAAAACTTACCAAGTCAGTGACATATTGGACAATCGAACGGGATCTAGCAGTGTGTTTCGTGGATCCGATGTTGGGGTCAGCAAGCTCCGAGTTGCGATTGGCTCGAGCAATCACAACATTATCTTTCTAATGCTGGCATCCTAGATTGCTCTCCATGCTGCCCAAACTGTCTTAGGGATCTCAAAAGGCATATTTGCCTTCTTTCTCCACTTGTATAACATGTCCCTGTACAACTTAGAGCAATATGTGTTCCAGGTTTTCTTAAATTCCTCCTCTTGACTCTCCTCCCAAATATATCTCTTCTACAAAAAAAAATGTTTAGTATCATTTTAGTTTTAACATTAAATTAAATATATATCTAAACTATTTACCAAAAATTTACTGTAATAAAAATTCCTCAAATCTTGCTCTATATGGCCCCATGTGGTAGCAGTCGAGGACAATCGTTCTTTGAATTTTTTTTGTAACGTAAGCTGAGACCTAATGACCGTTTGAGATAAAGTTGTAGCAAAAATATCATACATTAGCAAAATTTGACCATAAATATATAATAAGACATATTGACTTACCAGTCACCCACTACTCTCAAAGTAATCTTGTCACCACGTGGTCTCTGTCCTGACTACATAACTATAAAAATTCAAAATCATAATATTAGATATACACATTTATCAACGAACTAGTATCAACGAAGATGAAATAAAAACAACTAGTAATATTCAATATTTAATCACCTGATCTTATTCCGATGAAACTAAATTAACATGTAAGTTTTCATCGTTTGACTCCGTTGATACATCAACCTCCTCACTGATAGATATCTCACCATTATCTATTTCCTCATAAGAGATATTATTATCTATAAGTAATTGTGATGCTGATTGTATTTCTGAATCAACGGAGTTCATTATGGCTTCTTTATTTTGATAAGCATTGGGGTTGTAGATAGTTATTGTATTTGACATTTCAATGCATAACCTAGGCTTAATTTGACAAACAGCTAGTCATTCACTTGGTCGTCTTCTCTTAGTTGGGTACTCAAGATAAAATACTTGACTAGCTTGCACTGTAAGGATGAATGGTTCAAACTTGTTGAATCTTTTGGTTGAATTAATCTCAACTAAATTGTATAAACAACATTTCCTAATGCCCGTCCTTGGAGTTGGATCATACCAAGATACCTGAAAAATCTTGATAATTTCCTCTAGTCTTCCATAATAGTCAAATTGGGTATCATTGTTGTTTGTTGCTCGTTTGACACAAACACTGTCGGTGCCGGAAGCACCAAAGTCAAACCTGAGTTTTGATAATGGCAAAGGGTTCAGAAGTTAAGGTTTTGTTGTGATCTAACAAGGATAATCAAGTGTGCAGGAAAAGTCCTAGGTACACTAGGCACTAAGTCCTAGTTCTAAAAATTGGGCACTAAGTCCTGGCCGCGGGCTGGGCAACTAAATCCTGACATAAGGTTGGGCACTAAGACCTGGTGAGTGAAGCTGGGCACTAAGTCCTGGTCGTGGACTGGGCACCAAAGACCTGGTGAGTGAAGTTGGGCACTAAGACCTGATCCGGGGGATTGGGCAAAAGTCCAACCGAAGGAGCCGGTTGGCAAACAGGTAAAATCTCC
This sequence comes from Boesenbergia rotunda, assembly GCA_024364735.1. Taxonomy (NCBI): domain Eukaryota; kingdom Viridiplantae; phylum Streptophyta; class Magnoliopsida; order Zingiberales; family Zingiberaceae; genus Boesenbergia; species Boesenbergia rotunda. The sequence continues at coordinate 59,775 of JAGFNQ010000765.1, forward strand.
TGAGAGGAGTAGGTGAGGACGCGTTCCCCGTAGGAGGGAACATTGTTGGATCGAGAAATGCGAGAGGGGGGGGGGTGAATGTCGCAATTCGTTCGGATTTAAAAAGAGCGGGTGCGCAGCGGAAATAAAAGAGAACACAATAACGCAAACACAGCTGGTTTACTTGGTTCGGAGCCTGGGTCGACTCCTACTCCAAGGCCCACGGTCGTTGACCGTTTTCTGCGGGCAATTCTATAAGTTCGCAAAAGTTTACACACAGATAATAATAAAAATATTCTCGTAAACTTAAATACAACTCTTGTTACCGACGTCCGGTGAAGATTGAAGTTCTGGAGCAGCGGGACGTCGTCGGCTTGAGTTGGCAGCTTTCTGGAGCGTGTCGTGGAAGCAGAAGAGCGTAGAATTGTCGAAGGAATTAGTTATCTTTGAAGAGGGTCGAGGCCCACTTTATATAGGGCAGGGGGCGCCCGACATGCTCGGGGCGCCCTCCACGTGGCAGCAGATCCGGCGATGCTCTAGTCAAAGCTGATCTCGTTATCTTCGGGATTGTTTTTGACTGGGGCGCCCGACGCGCACGGGGCGCCCGATTGACCGGTCAAACTTTATCACCGAGGCTTCGCGAGGGTGAGCTGCAGCCGCCTTCAGTGGCGTGGCACAGTGGGCGCCCGAAACACGCGGGGCGCCCGACATGCGGGGCGCCCGACACACGCGGGGCGCCCCCGATTGCGCTGCTGTCGGGGCGTTTACCTCTCTGCTGACTTTGGGTTGACTCTGGGGCGCCCGACACATCCGGGGCGCCCTACTCAGCTACGACCTCACTCCTTTGAGGCTCTCTGAGCTGCAGAAACACAGTCCTTCGGTCCTGCATCCAGGGTTAGTCCAAAACAGCAAATAATAAGTTAGTTAAAACAGCCTTAGCTGTCTTGGTTCTGACTTTGGATCTCCAAAATGGAGCCCTAGGTCGAACCGACGCCTAATGTTCCCTCGAGGGGAACGCGTCCTCACCTACTCCTCTCGGGAGAGTTTTACCTGGTGCCAACCGGATCCTCCAGTTGGACTTTTGCCCAGCAGTCCTTCGCCAGGTCTTGAGTTACCAAGCTTCCCTTCGCTTGGTGCCTAGCAGCCCTTCGCTAGGTTTTTTCTTCTGGCAGCCCTTCGCCAGTGCCTAGCATTCCTTCGCTAGGGCTTGTCCTGTCTGGCAGTCCTTCGCCAGTGCCTAGCAGTCCTTTGCTAGGGCTTGTCCTGTCTGGCAGTCCTTCGCCAGTGCCTAGCATTCCTTCACTAGGGCTTTTCCTGTACACTCAAGAAACTCGTTAGACAACCATTAACCCTTAACTTTTGAACCTTTTTGCCAATATCAAAACACAGGTTTGACTTGGGTGCATACTGCACCAACAATCTCCCCCTTTTTGATATATGACAACCTAGTTCAAAAAGTTAAGGAAAAAAAGTGCTGAATTTAAAATCCTAAGTTAGATTCCCTCCCCCTAGAAGAAATCTCCCCCTAGGTTTTTCAAAAACAGGCGGTGTGAATGAAGTACTTAGAAGATTTCATGTTTTGATAATAAGTTAGGAAATCTCTACAGTTTTTGCTAAGTTTTTTGAAAAAAACATTCTTAGTTTGGGAACCTTTAGAAAATTTTCATTTTTGAAAAAATTTCAGACTTTAGAAAATTTTCAGTTTTTGGGAAAAATTTCAAACTTAGAAACATTAAGTAAAAATCATTTTAAGCAAAAAATAGTTCAGAGCTTAGAAATAAAATTATACCAATTTTTCAGTTCAACTTTTTGAAAAGACTATGGAAAAGAAAAAATCATTAAGCTGATCTCGTTATCTTCGGGATTGTTTTTGACTGGGGCGCCCGACGCGCACGGGGCGCCCGATTGACCGGTCAAACTTTATCACCGAGGCTTCGCGAGGGTGAGCTGCAGCCGCCTTCAGTGGCGTGGCACAGTGGGCGCCCGAGACACGCGGGGCGCCCGACATGCGGGGCGCCCCCGATTGCGCTGCTGTCGGGGCGTTTACCTCTCTGCTGACTTTGGGTTGACTCTGGGGCGCCCGACACATCCGGGGCGCCCTACTCAGCTACGGCCTCACTCCTTTGAGGCTCTCTGAGCTGCAGAAACACAGTCCTTCGGTCCTGCATCCAGGGTTAGTCCAAAACAGCAAATAATAAGTTAGTTAAAACAGCCTTAGCTGTCTTGGTTCTGACTTTGGATCTCCAAAATGGAGCCCTAGGTCGAACCGACGCCTAATGTTCCCTCGAGGGGAACGCGTCCTCACCTACTCCTCTCGGGAGAGTTTTACCTGGTGCCAACCGGATCCTCCAGTTGGACTTTTGCCCAGCAGTCCTTCGCCAGGTCTTGAGTTACCAAGCTTCCCTTCGCTTGGTGCCTAGCAGCCCTTCGCTAGGTTTTTTCTTCTGGCAGCCCTTCGCCAGTGCCTAGCATTCCTTCGCTAGGGCTTGTCCTGTCTGGCAGTCCTTCGCCAGTGCCTAGCATTCCTTCACTAGGGCTTTTCCTGTACACTCAAGAAACTCGTTAGACAACCATTAACCCTTAACTTTTGAACCTTTTTGCCAATATCAAAACACAGGTTTGACTTGGGTGCATACTGCACCAACAATCTCCCCCTTTTTGATATATGGCAACCTAGTTCAAAAAGTTAAGGAAAAAAGTGTTGAATTTAAAATCCTAAGTTAGATTCCCTCCCCCTAGAAGAAATCTCCCCCTAGGTTTTTCAAAAACAGGCGGTGTGAATGAAGTACTTAGAAGATTTCATGTTTTGATAATAAGTTAGGAAATCTCTACAGTTTTTGCTAAGTTTTTCGAAAAAAAACATTCTTAGTTTGGGAACCTTTAGAAAATTTTCATTTTTGAAAAAATTTCAGACTTTAGAAAATTTTCAGTTTTTGGGAAAAATTTCAAACTTAGAAACATTAAGTAAAAATCATTTTAAGCAAAAAATAGTTCAGAGCTTAGAAATAAAATTATACCAATTTTTTAGTTCAACTTTTTGAAAAGACTATGGAAAAGAAAAAATTGTGTTTCTTGTTTCCTTTCCAACTCTCCCCCTTTGACATATATCAAAAAGAATGCAGAAAAAAAGAAAAAACAAAATTTGCAATACTTAAATAGAGCATTTGCTGTACTGAATCAAAATAAGACCTAAGTCTGGTTAATCCTTTAGGGACCTGTCTAACCCACTTAGCTACTTACTAACTGTTATAAACAGTAGCTTTTGCTAGAGTTAGTCAAGTTAAGTGCATTGTTCAAGTTAGATTGTCTAAACTTGACACTTGACCTGATTGCTGTTCATTTAGTGCCCCAATTGCTGCCGATGCACTGACTTAAAGCATCTTGAATTGAGGCAAAGACCTAAGCATCTCAACCCTTTCTAGGTTATCAATCAAAAGTATCCTAAGGTGTTTGTGAGATGCTGGCTTCTAAGTCTATAGGTGCATGCAATTCTAGGGTTAGAGCCTAGGCTAATTCCATTTTCGAAAAAAGGCCCTAGTTTTGAAGGGGGTAGTTTTTGAAATAAAACTAAGTAAAAAACTTTTTAAAGTTAAAGTAATATTTTTAACAAAAAACATTTTAAAAGACATTTTAAGTTCAATTTAAAATTGAAAATCCAAAAACCAAATGATTCTATTCTACTAAGCATAACCCTAACTTAATTTAGTCAAAAAAATAAACAAGCCAAGCTAAGATTAGCATAGTTCAAGTAGAAGTCTAGTACAAGTCAACAGAAGTCAACCCTACTCAGTAGGGGTAGTCAAATGGGTACATGTCCAAGTCATCTAAGAGGAGGGACCAGGAGGATCAAATGGGCCCGGCTGCCATGCATCAAATCGTGCCATGATCTCATGGTACTGTGCATTCCAGGCTTCTCTATCGGCTGTGAGGGTACTCATAATGTTGTTGTAGTAGCCTAAGTTTGTCTCTTGGTCTTCAATATGGTACGCTTCCACTTCTTCTCTGAAGCTCTGGACGTGCGTCTCGAGTCGTGTAACTCTCTCGTACAAGGTCGGTGGAGCGGGCTGATCTACCTCTGCTGCTAAGTCGGCAACGTCGACCTCGACCTCCTCGTCGGCAATGTCCTGTGCGGCTGGTGGCGTCGCCAAGTCAGAACCCCGGTGCCCGAGACGTCTATACCGGCTAAAGAAAAGTTTCTAAATCCTATCTCGTCGAATTCGGTCATCGTGGTAATCTCGCCGTCAGCGATATTTCGGCCGTGGTGGTGGAGGATAGAGGTGATGACGTGGCAGTAGGGAGTGCGGATCCGCCCCTTAGTGGATACACTAGAGGCATGTAGGATACAGTGGAAGAGGTGAAGGCCTATATCTATGTCCAGATGGTGGATAAGGGCATAGAGAAGAAAAGTGTGAAAGGGTTTCATGGTGGCTGTGTCCCTAGTGGACAAAGGAAGGATGCAACGGACAATTACTCTGTAGAGAGCGTAGTCCTGAATCGGGAATCGGGTGGAGTGGAACTGCCCTCCTGCAGGGTCCATGGCTTCCCCAAAGAAATAGTTGTATAAGGTGTTCAGGTCAATATGAGAGTAGGGGGCGTCGAAGGGCGGTTCCTTGGAGGGTAGCAACAGAAGATGGACTGAGATGGTCGGAGTCCCAAAAATCGGTTCAGTAGGGTAGGAGTGATGCTCAAGGGCATTCCTTGAACGGTAGTGACGAAACTCAAGTGGTCTTGCCTAACTATGTTGTTATAGAATTCTGCACATAGGGTGTTGTTGATCGAATGTGTGCAGAATACGAGGTTATCTAGTTGATAGAAGTTAATTGCGGACATTGCGACTGGACAGGATTGGGAGAAGAAATGACGGTTAAGGTAGCTTGTTTTAATCGGAATGTAGGTGGTTTGTGCGAACTTGTTACAAAGTGCTAGGTTAGGAAATCTAGGGTCGGGACTGGGCTCATTACCGGGGTTCGACTGAACTGCTCGGCGTTTTTTAAGTGTAGAAAAAATAAGTGATTAAGGATAAAGAAGGAGTGTGCAAAAAAAAATTTGTAATTTAAGAAAAATTAATTGCACAACTAAATTTCATACCTTGGAGGCATGGTTGAGGCAAGGGAAGGCTTAGGTTCACTTGATCCACAAGAATGAGGCAAAGGGAAGAAGGAGTGTGAGATGTGGTGTGGGAAATGAGGGAGTCTCGGGTCCCTTTTATAGGGTTGATGGGGGGGCGCCCGACGGGTCACGGGCGCCCTTTACAGGTTGGTTTTGCCTCGGGCAGGGAAAAGGTCTGTAGGGGCGCCCGACAGTCACGGGCGCCCTTCTCAAAAGCTGTTTGTCAGCAGCTTTTGACTGCTTTAATCAGCGTGGGAGACAGGTTTTGATAGGGGCGCCCGACATGTCACGGGCGCCCTTCTCAAAGGCTGTTTGACTGCAGCTTTTGACTCTTTAATCATCGTGGGGACAGGAGCGTATAAGGGGCGCCCGATAGGTTACGGGCGCCCTTCTCAAGTCGGTCAAATGCAGCTTTTGCTGCTTTGACTGGAGCTGGTACCTTTTCAGTGTTGTCAGGGGCGCCCGACAGGTTACAGGCGCCCTAGGTACCAGACTTTTGACTGTTTTGACCAGGTTTGACTGTTTGACTCCGTTTGACTGTGTTTGACCATGTTTGACTAGTTAATCATAGTTTGACCATGATTATGAAAGCACAAGCAAGGTGGTTTAATTTGAGCTTAATTTTCCTGTCTCACTGAATCTAGGGTTTTCAAACATGTTAACCTTAAGGTTTTTGTGAGACAGGTTTAAAGGTAAAAATTAATTTTGAAAGGAATTTTCATTTATTTTGAAAAGATATTTACTTTTGAAAAAAAAATTTTGAAAACAGATTAAGTGTTTTTCAAAAAGATAATAAGTTTGAAAATAGAGGTTTTGAAAAACAGTTTAGAATCTATAATTATTTGAAATTTGAGTTAGATTCGAATTTGACAAAAGTTAACTTGAATTTGAATTTCAGAAATTGGCTTCCAGGTCTTGGCGAGGCACTAGGCCTTCTTTGGCCGAAGCCTTATGGGATCATCCACCCTTTCCTTGACAAAGCCTTTTAATGAAATTTCATTTTCAAATTAAATTAGGTCATTTTCTGGTCTAACTAGCTTGGGTCTTGGATCGGTAGCTTCGGCTAGTTCCGCCAAATTGGCTTCCCTAACGTACTATCATCTCACCTCCTCCCAATACTATGTTTTCAATTTTCAAGTAATTTTAGTCCTTAAATCTAAGAATTCCTTAAATCTAAGCATGGCAATTTGCAAGAAATTAAATAAACCACAATCAATCAAAAAAAACTATCTAATTATAAAAATTGTTTTGATTTTGGCTCCCCCTGGACTATAGCCTCTATATGGGTTAGGCAAGATGTGAATCTTGTCCTTGGGGATCCAAAATTGATTTGAACCAGTTGGTTTAGTCAGGCACAGTTTTGGCACCCATGCCTGAACCTTAGGTCTTGACTGGTTCAGTACAGCAAAGTAAGATCTTTGCCGAGATTTGGTTCTATACCAAGTCCGGATCGGTTTAGAACAGACTTCTGTTTTCCCAGAATTATTCAAGATTCTTGGAACCAGAAGTGAATCGTTCTAAAGCTGTTCTTAAATCCTTGACTTGAGTTTTCAGGGAGGAATTCTCTGATTCAAGTTTTTTAACTTGATCAGGGGTTCTTCCTGAATTTTCTCAGTTAAGGAATCAGAATCAGCTCCCTCTTTCAGGAGTTTTACTTCCTGTCGGAGGGACTCGATTCGGAGTTTGGCTTTCGCCAAATCTCGGGATAGATAGGAAATAAGAGAATTCAATTGCGATTTTGAAAAGCCCGTTACCTTTATTTCGCCGTCGTCGGAGAATGTCAGCTTGCCGTCGTCCCGGTCCGAGTCTGAGTCAGTCTCGATTTGATCTGAAGCGGTCAGGGCTAGAAGATTGGACTGAGGTGCTTCTTCTTCTTCTTCTGAGGAAGACTCATCCCAGGTTGCTTGGAGTGCCTTCTTCTTTCTGTTCTTTTTGGACTCCTTTAGACTTGGACATTCAGTCTTGTAGTGGCCCTTCTTCTTGCATTCGTAGCAGGTTACGTTGGGCTTTTGTTTGTCAGTTGCAGGTTCATCTTGTCCGTCCTTTCTTCGGCTTGTTCTTCGTGTGTTGGTTTGGTTCTTCAACTTTTTGTAGTAGTTTCGAGCTAGCCGGACCAGTTCAGATTGATCTTCTTCTTGATCTTCTATTTCTGAATCTGAGGTAGATTCAGGTTCAACTTGAGTTTTCTTCTTGGTCGTCTTCCCTGTTTTCCCTGCAAAGAAGGCTATACTTTTCTCGACCAAATTGGAGTTAGTCTGTTCATGCAGCTCAAGTTCAGAAAATAACTCATCTAGCTTAATTTTTGAAAGATCCCTAGAGACCTTGTATGCATCTACCATAGATGCCCACAAGGTGGTCCTAGGGAACGCGTTTAGGGCATACCTTATAAGATCACGATTTTGAACCTGGTGACCTATTGCGTGAAGACCGTTCATCAGCTCTTGGATTCTGGCGTGGAGCTGGGCTGCTGTCTCGTTATCTGCCATTTTGATAGTGAAAAGCTTGTTCAGTAGCAGGTCTCGTTTGCTGATCCTCGTATCTGAAGTTCCTTCGTGGAGCTCAATCAGTTTAGCCCATAGCTCCTTTGCACTTTTGAAGGGTCCGACGCAGTTCAGCTCTTCTTTCGTTAGTCCGCATTGGAGAGTCTGGGTTGCTTTGGCGTCGGCTTCAATTTTACGTTTGAGGGAAGTGTCCCATTCTGAGTAGTTTTGTGGTATACCTTCAGCATTTGTAGGAATCATCAGTCCAGACTGGATGATTATCCACATATCCACCTGAGTTTTCAGATGGACCTCCATTCGACTTTTCCAGTAGGGAAAGTCTTTTCCACTGAACAGTGGAGGTCTGGCGGTGCTAAATCCTTCTTGGATAGACATTTGTTACTGGAATTAAAAAGAACAACAAAAATATTCCAAGACTTGGTCTTGGATTAGTAGTGCGGGAAGAAATAATTAAACACAAATTTCAAGGGGTGTTGCACCAACCTTGAAAAAAAAACTCGAACGAAAATTTTAAAATAAGAGAGAAAAAGAAATCCGAAAAAAAATTTCAAACTGGTGGTTGCACCAAGTTTGACTTCCCCGCTCTGATACCACTTGTTGGATCGAGAGATGCGAGAGAGGGGGGGTGAATGTCGCAAATCGTTCGGATTAAAAAAGAGTAAGTGCGCAGCGGAAATAAGACACAAGAGAAATGCTAACACGGTCGTTTTACTTGGTTCGGAGCCTGTGTCGACTCCTACTCCAAGGCCCACGGTCGTTGACCGTTTTCTGCGGGCAATTCTATACATTCGAGAAAGTTTACAATCACAAGTATTACAGAATTAGCTTCGTAAACTTAAATGAATATTTTGTTACCGACGTCCGGTGTAGATCGGAGTATTGGAGCAGCAGGACGTCGTCAGAGCTCGAGATGGAAGATTTCTGGAGCGTGTCGTGGAAGCAGAAGAGCGTATGAAAGTCGCAGTGATTGATGATTGAAGAAGAGGGTCGAGGGTCCTTTATATAGGGCTGGGGGCGCCCGGGATGCTCGGGGCGCCCCCCCCCCCCCCCCACGTGGCTTTCGATCTGGCGAGCCCTCTGGTCAAGGCTGATCTCTGTTTCTTCGGGATCACCTTTGACTGGGGCGCCCGACGCGCGCGGGGCGCCCGAGTTGACCGGTCAAGGCTTCATCTTCTTCGCGAGGGTGAGCTGCTGCAGCTGCCAGTGGCGTGGCATAGTGGGCGCCCGCGACACGCGGGGCGCCCGACGCGCGCGGGGCGCCCGAAACATCCGGGGCGCCCCCAAATGTGCTGCTGTCGGGGCGTTTACTTGCTCTGCTAACTTTGGGTTGACTCTGGGGCGCCCGAAACATCCGGGGCGCCCTGCTCAGCTACTGCCTCACTCCTTTGAGGCTCTCTGAGCTGCAGAAACACAGTCCTTCGGTCCTGCATCCAGGGTTAGTCCAAAACAGCAATTAATAAGTTAATTTTACACAGCCTTGGCTGTCTTGGTTCTGACTTTGGGTCTCCAAAATGGAGCCCTAGGTCGAACCGACGCCTAATGTTCCCTCTAGGGGAACGCGTCCTCACCTACTCCTCTCGGGAGAGTTTACCTGATGCCAACCGGATCCTCCAGTTGGACTTTTGCCCGGCAGTCCTTCGCCAGGTCTTGAGTTGCCAAGCTGCCCTTCGCTTGGTGCCTAGCAGCCCTTCGCTAGGTCTTTTCTTCTGGCAGCCCTTCGCCAGTGCCTAGCATTCCTTCGCTAGGGTTTGTCTATTCTGGCAGTCCTTCGCCAGAGCCTAGCAGTCCTTTGCTAGGGCTTTTCTTCTGTCTGGCAGTCCTTCGCCAGTGCCTAGCATTCCTTCGCTAGGGCTTTTCCTGTACACTCAAGAAACTTGTTAGACAACAACTAACCCTTAACTTTTGAACCCTTTTGCCAATATCAAAACACAGGTTTGACTTGGGTGCAATTTGCACCAACAGATTATCCTTGTTAGATCACAACAAAACCTTAACTTCTGAACCCTTTGCCATTATCAAAACTCAGGTTTGACTTTGGTGCTTCTGGCACCGACAGTGTTTGTGTCAAACGAGCAACAAACAACAATGATACCCAATTTGACTATTATGGAAGACTAGAGGAAATTATCAAGATTTTTCAGGTATTCTTGGTATGATCCAACTCCAAGGACGGGCATTAGGAAATGTTGTTTATACAATTTAGTTGAGATTAATTCAACCAAAAGATTCAACAAGTTTGAACCATTCATCCTTACAGTGCAAGCTAGTCAAGTATTTTATCTTGAGTACCCAACTAAGAGAAGACGACCAAGTGAATGACTAGCTGTTTGTCAAATTAAGCCTAGGTTATGCATTGAAATGTCAAATACGATAACTATCTACAACCCCAATGCTTATCAAAATAAAGAAGCCATAATGAACTCCGTTGATTCAGAAATACAATCAGCATCACAATTACTTATAGATAATAATATCTCTTACGAGGAAATAGATAATGGTGAGATATCTATCAGTGAGGAGGTTGATGTATCAACGGAGTCAAACGATGAAAACTTACATGTTAATTTAGTTTCATCGGAATAAGATCAGGTGATTAAATATTGAATATTACTAGTTGTTTTTATTTCATCTTCGTTGATACTAGTTCGTTGATAAATGTGTATATCTAATATTATGATTTTGAATTTTTATAGTTATGTAGTCAGGACAGAGACCACGTGGTGACAAGATTACTTTGAGAGTAGTGGGTGACTGGTAAGTCAATATGTCTTATTATATATTTATGGTCAAATTTTGCTAATGTATGATATTTTTGCTACAACTTTATCTCAAACGGTCATTAGGTCTCAGCTTACGTTACAAAAAAAATTCAAAGAACGATTGTCCTCGACTGCTACCACATGGGGCCATATAGAGCAAGATTTGAGGAATTTTTATTACAGTAAATTTTTGGTAAATAGTTTAGATATATATTTAATTTAATGTTAAAACTAAAATGATACTAAACATTTTTTTTTGTAGAAGAGATATATTTGGGAGGAGAGTCAAGAGGAGGAATTTAAGAAAACCTGGAACACATATTGCTCTAAGTTGTACAGGGACATGTTATACAAGTGGAGAAAGAAGGCAAATATGCCTTTTGAGATCCCTAAGACAGTTTGGGCAGCATGGAGAGCAATCTAGGATGCCAGCATTAGAAAGATAATGTTGTGATTGCTCGAGCCAATCGCAACTCGGAGCTTGCTGACCCCAACATCGGATCCACGAAACACACTGCTAGATCCCGTTCGATTGTCCAATATGTCACTGACTTGGTAAGTTTTTATTTAGGTTATAATAAACATTAATTATATTTTTTTAGATATATTTAAACACTGTATTTTCTGTATACAGGCTGCTGAGTTATAGAGACCTCCCACTAGTTGGGAGGTATTTAGCAAAACCCATAAGAAAAAAGATGGATCATTTATTGATCGACGCTCCTTAGAAATTAATGTAAGTATATTAACTATAGTATATTTGTTTTGACATTTTATAGAGATTAGTTTAATTCTTATTTCACATGAAGCAATGACCACTAGAGTTGCAGAGGCGTCTCAGTCTGCTGTAGAGGGGGAGGATTCACAGCCTCTTTCAACCGACCAGGTGAATGACATTTATTATGATGTCGTCAGTGGAAGAAGGAAGACTACCCTATACGGCCTGGGCTCTCAGGCAAAAAAAGCATATGATCAAATAAGAGCTCCAGGGGTTAGGAGACGTCCAAGTTCCTCCTCCTCCTCCTCTAGTGAGGTTCATCAATTGCGGGAGGAGAATGATGCTCTGCGGACTCGACTCATGACAATGGAGACGACGTGGGCCGAGAAGGACGCTGAGAGGGATGCAGAGCTGAGGGAACTGTGGGTCCGTCAGGCACACACTGATGCAAGCTTTTATAGCAACCCTATCGCCTATGACACAGATGTCCGCCCCTCCTCGTTTTGAGTCTCTGGAGACGCAGGATCCTGAGGATACCCCAGATGAGTAGAGATATTTTTGTGGTATGTTATATTTTTTTCTCTACATTTAAAAATCAAATTATTATACTATCTGATTTGTTATTAGATGCATCACTAAATGTTTCTTATTTGTTCATTTTCGTTTATAGATTCTACATTATCAGAGTTGAATTCAGATATTGGTTTGGTTGAAAGGTGTGTATATTGGATATTTTATATATCATTCAATATTATTTACATTTTCTATATCAATTACGATAACTAGTTATGTTTTCACTAATATTATTTTATTATTGTATTTCTTTTTGATCCAGTTTTGACGTATCTATCTTCTATTACACTTTATATTCATGTATGTATTCACTACTATTTTTTGGATATGAATTTGATACATGTGTTTAGATATGAATATGATGTGTTTGGATATGGAATTTGAATATGTATTTGATACATGTGTTTGGATATGTGTTTTGTATATATGTATTGTTTATGTGTTTGGATATGAATACTATTATTTTGTATGTGTTTTATGTAGGACCGGTGCCGTCGATAGAGGGGGGGAGTGAATATCGACCGTTCGAAATCTTTCAGAAATCTTCGTTCGTAAAACTATTCAGATCGTTAGTGCAGCGGAAGAATAAAAACAAAACGACCACAGGTACACAGCGGATTTTACTTGGTTCCCGACCCCCCAGGGTCAGTACATCCAAGGCCTATGCACGGGAACGCCCATCCACTATTGGTCTCCTTTCCGGACTTTCCGGAGGCAGAGAAACCCGACTTACAGTGCAATATTACAATCAAAAGTATGGAAAGTTAAAGTACAGTAATTAAAAAGCAAACCAACGATAAAAAGTATGAAGCTCGGCCGATCTGGACCTCCGAAGTGCCGCGCACCTCCTCCTGGAGCCTCCCGGTCGTAGAGCCTCGTTTCTAGCGTGTTGTCGTCAGTCGGAATGATCAGAATCGCTCTGGAATGTTGTATCTGAAGCAGAGGGGTCGAAGCCCCTTATATAGGCCTCCTGGGGGCGCCCTGGACGCTGGGGGCCCCCGGAAGACTCGGTCAACTTTATCCTTGCGCCTACCTTCGCCGAGCTGATAAACGTTGACCAGGGGCCCGGACCTCCAGGGCGCCCTCATGATGGCTTATCTGTGTTTTGGGTTCGAAACTGCAAATACAGCTTTGAACCAGGGCGCCCGGATGCTCAGGGCACCCTGCTTGACACCTGTTCTGCCTGCTTCACTAACTGATGTTTTTCCTTGGCTCAGGGCGCCCTGGCTGTTCAGGGCGCCCTGGTTGGTGAGGGCGCCCTCCATGGGGGCGCCCTCCTTAAGCCTGCAAATGGGTTTTTTGCTTGCTTTGTCTCCGGTTCTTGTTACCTGCAAGATACACAAACACAAAGCATATATACATATAATATTAGGCTTAAGGACTTGGTTCGGACTTCGGATTTGCACGAAACCCTAGGTCGAACCGGCACGAGTTCCTATCCCCGAGAACTCGCCCTTCACCTACTCCTTTCAGGAGACGGTTGCCACCCCGTCCTTCGGGTGGACTTTTGCTTAGCCTCCGATTACTCCGGATCTCGAGACGCCCAACCCGACCCGTCTCTACTCCTGTCCTTAGTCATCGCTCAGCTAAGTTGCTTAGTCCCTCGGACCAAGTCTTCATTTCCTAGCAGTCCTTCGCCAGGTGCCTAGCAGCCCTTCGCTAGGTCTTTGTTACCAAGCGGTCCTTCGCCTGGTGCCTAGCAATCCTTCGCTAGGTCTTCTCCTAGTAGCCCTATGCCTAGCCCCTTCGCTAGGTCTTTATGCCATAGCCTTCGCTAGGTGCCTAGCAGCCCTTCGTTAGGTCTTAGGGTTACGATACCTAGCAGCCCTTCGCTAGGTGCCTAACAGCCCTTCGCTAGGTCTTTAGGGTTCCGATGCCTAGATTAACTAGGACTTTTCTTCTGCTAAGGTTACTTCTCTTTTACTCCCTTTGTCTGTTCAATATATCACTAACTTTAGTGAATTGTCAAACATTAAAACACTTAAAGAGGAACATCATTGATGCAACTTGCACCAACAATCTCCCCCTTTTTGATGTTTGACAATACCTTAAGTTAGATTGTTTTAAGGGGCTACCTCACTATCTTTAGGATAAAAAATAGAAAAAATTGATATAAGTTTTGAAACTATATTTTTGATCTTTTGGGATTTTCTAGAATTTTTTCTAACTTAAGCACACCTCTCCCCCTTTGTCATACATCAAAAAAAACTTTAAGAAAATACTTGCACCAATAATGAATATTTTGGTTCTTTTTGAAAAATACTTAGTGCAAAAATTTTGAAAGCATTGCATAAATTAATTTGAATGCAGAAATTACTTATATTTTGCAATTTTAAAAAAATGCATAATTTTGAAAAAGATGTTATTTCGCTTTTGATTTTTAACAACATGCAAGTACTTTTGACAGATTTTGTAATTTTTGAAGAGTATAAAGTACTTTTTGGAAAATGCATAACTTTTGAAAAAGGTGTTATTTTGGAAGATATAAATATTATGCATATTTTGCAAGTACTAATTATTTTTGAAAAAGATGAGACTTTGAAAAATATAAGTAATTTTTGAAACATAATATTTTACTTGACTAAGTTTTTTTTTTAAACATGATAATACTTTTTGAAAATATATGCTAGTGCAATTTGAAAAATGTGTGAACTTTTGAAGACTCAATATTTTACTTGACTTGGTTTATTTTCCAGTCTGACACTATCCTGGGAAACCTTGTTGACTACAAGGACATTTTCCTAAGTGTCCTGGACATTCTCCAACCCAAGTAAACATTATTTCAAAAATAATTTCATAAGTCACACAAATAGAATAATAGTATTTTGAAAGACTTAGATTTTGAAAATATGAAAATATGTTATTAAATAAGTCTTTTAATTTGACCTCCCCCTAAACTTGACCCAGTCCCGGGAAGCTTGTTGACCACAAGTACTCTTCCTCTGAGTCTTAAGGTTTGAGTCAGATCAAAAGAATAATAATTTTCAAACTGATTTAAAACTTGTTAGACTCCCCCTAAATTTGACACGTCCTAGGAGTCCTTGAAGATCATAAAGTGGACCTTTCCTCTGTGTCTTTAGGGTTTATCAAAGTCAAAGAACCGATAATCCGAAAAATATTTTTAATAAATAGAACAAAACACTCCCCCTGCATCCAACACCGTTTGACTTTATCTAAGTGCCTTAAGGAACTTTAGTGTTGTCCTAAGAGGCTTGTGTCTAATTGAGTGAGTCAAACAATTTTTGAAAGGAAATAATTTTGGAAAAAGTATAATATGTATATTCAATCAGACAAGCATGAATTCCATAAAAACATTACTATGTTGAAGCACTATTTTGAAAATATATTTTTAGGAAAATATTCTTACCATTTTGAAAAAAATTTTGAAAAATATTTTTCAATTTATTAGTCCTTAACATCTCACCCATTTTAGATGTATCAATACAACAAGCATAGTTACCTTATGGGTGTATTGTGAGATGCTTGGATCATTTTTCATTAATTTATTTTTAATTCTAAGATTTAATTGAAGCTTGTGTTAGATTTGAATTTGACAAGAAGTAACTTGAATTTGAATTTCAAAAATTGGCTTCCAGGTCTTGGCGAGGCACTAGGCCTTCTTTGGCCGTAGCCTTATGGGATCATCCACCCTTTCCTTGACAAAGCCTTTTAATGAAATTTCATTTTCAAAAGTACTTTTTGAAAAATTCTGGTCTAACTAGTTTGAGTTTTGGATCGGTAGCTTCGGCTAGTTTCACCAGTCTAAAGAGACCAAGTATACTTGATCTTATTAGAGTTGGCTTCCCTAACGTACTATCATCTCACCGCCACCCAATACTAGGTTGATCAAGTTTCAATTATTCTTTTTCCTATAGCCGTTCTAATATATGCATAAATTTTAAATATGAATGACATGTCATATATTTTAAAGGAATAGCAAATGCATGTCATGGCAGTTATGCATGAGTCAAACAAGTCAAATAATTTTATTTAAGTTTCTAAAATGTATCAAATTCCCGATTTGATACATGTCGAGTGAACCAGCGAATATGTCAACCCACTTTGACATATTTAATGTTATTAACTTTAATTGTTACACTTTGGGTAAAATTTTACTTTAGTTTGAGTTTAAGTTATTTAAGATTTTAGTTGGATTCAGGTTAATTACGAATTAATTGAGGTTGAATTAATTGGAAATTAATTGAGTAGGATTAATATTAAGATAATTTTAATTGAAGTTATAATTTTAATTCAATTTTATTTTGAATTGAATTAAATTGATTTAATTTAAATTTAATTGAATTTGAATTAATTCGAAATTAATTAATTTGAATTTTTAAGAGTTAATTAATTTGAATTCGAATTATAAAGAATTAATTGATTTGAATTTGAATTATTAAGAATTAATTGATTTGAATTTGAATTATTAAGAATTAATTAATTTGAATTTGAATTATTAAGAATTAATTGATTTGAATTTGAATTATTAAGAATTAATTAATTCGAATTTAAATTATTAAGAATTAATTAATTCGAATTTAATTAAGATTTAATATGAATTGATTAGAATTTAATTTGGATTAATTTGAATTAATTTGAATTTAATTTGAATTAATTTGAATTTAATTTGGATTTAATTTGAATTAATTTGAATTTAATTTGATTTATTTGAATTAATTTGAATTTAATTTGATTTAATTTGAATTAATTTGAATTTAATTTGAATTAATTTGAATTTAATTTGGATTTAATTTGAATTTAATTTGAATTTAATTTGAATTAATTTGAATTTAATTTGGATTAATTTGAATTTAATTTGGATTTAATTTGAATTAATTTGAATTTAATTTGGATTTAATTTGAATTAATTTGAATTTAATTTGGATTTAATTTGAATTAATTTGGATTTAATTCGAATTTAATTAGGATTAAATTAAGATTTTAATTCGAATTTAATTAGGATTAAATTAAGATTTAATTCGAATTATAATGATTAATTAATAATTGTGGGTTTAAATTCATCATTTTCATTATTTCAAAAATTTCTTCTTCATTTTTATCTTTCTTTTCAAGTTTTTCTAATAATTTTGATTTATTTGAAATTTTGTTATTTTTATTAACTATGGCTTTTATCTTAGATAGTTCTATATCCTCCTCAAGATTAGATTTTTCAATCTTCTCACAGTAGGTGGAGTAAAAGGGGCCACTAGTTAAATTTTTGTAATAACTTTCAAGATTATCTATAATTAAGTTATCATCTAGGAGAATTTTATCTTTATTATCAAAATCATCTTTATCCTCAATAATTTCAGGGTTATCTTTAGAATTATCCTTAAATATATTTTCATTATTAATCTTCAGATTATCTTTAAGATTTTCAGAATTAATTTCTGAATTAATCTTGAGATTTTCAAAATTAATTTCTGGATTAATCTTGAGATTTTCAGAGTTATCTTTATAATTTTTAGATTCGAATTCAAATTTATACAACGGATTTTCAAATTTGAATTTGTAATTATCTAAAGGATTTTCTGTCTTAGAATTATCCTTAAGATTTTTGAATTCAACTTTATCCTTAGGATTTTCAAATTTGAATTCGGTTTTATCCTTAGGATTTTCAATTTCGAGTTCGGGATTGATTTCAGATTTAGATCCAGAATTAATTGCATCATTATCTGTAGAATTATCAGAGTTTATTTTAGCAATTATTGAATTGGTATTAATGATTAAATAATTTATTTCTAACATTTTAGCCATATTCACATTATGTAACTGATTATTTAAAATATCTAATTGACTATGCAATAATTCTAACTTCTCAGGAACATTATCTAAATTATTAAAAGACATTGCAGGAATTTGTAAAACTTTTGGAACATAAATTTTACGTACCTTTGCCGGACACTTGTTTTTGTAGTGTCCGTACTTCTCGCATTTGAAGCATCGTACGTGATCCTTGTTCTCCCGGACTCCTGGCGATGGTACCCCCTTTGCCGCCGGTGACGAACGATTCTTACGAGTAGGGCACTGATTTTTATAGTGCCCTCTCTCCCTGCATGTAAAACAAATAATATGCAATTTAAAATTTGACATAATAAAAATTGTACCTGATTCACCCCTGGGCTCCCCCTTAAATCCTGGCGTCGTTGCTCCGTCGGCGGTTAGTCCGGTGAAGAGCGGCTCGGCTCTGATACCACTTGTAGGACCGGTGCCGTCGATAGAGGGGGGGGGTGAATATCGACCGTTCGAAATCTTTCGGAAATCTTCGTTCGTAAAACTATTCAAATCGTTAGTGCAGCGGAAAAAACAAAACGACCACAGGTACACAGCGGATTTTACTTGGTTCCCGACCCCCCAGGGTCAGTACATCCAAGGCCTATGCACGGGAACGCCCGTCCACTATTGGTCTCCTTTCCGGACTTTCCGAAGGCAGAGAAACCCGACTTACAGTGCAATATTACAATCAAAAGTATGGAAAGTTAAAGTACAATAATTAAAAAGCAAACCAACGATAAAAAGTATGAAGCTCGGCCGATCTGGACCTCCGAAGTGCCGCGCACCTCCTCCTGGAGCCTCCCGGTCGTAGAGCCTCGTTTCTAGCGTGTTGTCGTCGGTCGGAATGATCAGAATCACTCTGGAATGTTGTATCTGAAGCAGAGGGGTCGAAGCCCCTTATATAGGCCTCCTGGGGGTGCCCTTGACGCTGGGGGCGCCCCGGAAGACTCGGTCAAACTTTATCCCTGCGCCTACTTCACCGGAGCTGATAACAGCTTTGACCAGGGCGCCCTGGTCAGCCGGGGCGCCCTCATGATGGCTTATCTGTGTTTTGGGTTCGAAACTGCAAATACAGCTTTGAACCAAGGCGCCCCGGACGCTCAGGGCGCCCTGCTTGACACCTGTTCTGCCTGCTTCATCTAACTGCTACTTTCTTCTTTGGCTCAGGGCGCCCTGGCTGTTCAGGGCGCCCTAGTTGGTGAGGGCGCCCTCCTTGATGGGGGCGCCCTCCTTAAAGCCTGCAAATGGGTTTTTTTGCTTGCTTTGTCTCCGGTTCTTGTTACCTGCAAGATACACAAACACAAAGCATATATACATATAATATTAGGCTTAAGGACTTGGTTCGGACTTCGGATTTGCACGAAACCCTAGGTCGAACCGGCACGAGTTCCTTTCCCCGAGAACTCGCCCTTCACCTACTCCTTTCAGGAGACGGTTGCCACCCCGTCCTTCGGGTGGACTTTTGCTTAGCCTCCGATTACTCCGGATCTCGAGACGCCCGAACCCCGACCCGTCTCTACTCCTGTCCTTAGTCATCGCTCAGCTAAGTTGCTCAGTCCCTTGGACCAAGACTTCATTACCTAGCAATCCTTCGCCAGGTGCCTAGCAGTCCTTCGCCAGGTCTTCATTCCCTAGCAGTCCTTCGCCAGGTGCCTAGCAGCCCTTCGCTAGGTCTTTGTTACCAAGCGGTCCTTCGCCTGGTGCCTAGCAATCCTTCGCTAGGTCTTCTATACCTAGCAGCCCTTCGCTAGGTGCCTAGCAGCCCTTCGCTAGGTCTTCTATGCCTAGTAGTCCTTCACTAGGTGCCTAGCAGCCCTTCGCTAGGTGCCTAACAGCCCTTCGCTAGGTCTTTAGGGTTCCGATGCCTAGATTAACTAGGACTTTTCTTCTGCTAAGGTTACTTCTCTTTTACTCCCCTTTGTCTGTTCAATATATCACTAACTTTAGTGAATTGTCAAACATTAAAACACTTAAAGAGGAACATCATTGATGCAACTTGCACCAACATATCCCATTGTCCCTAAGATAATCTTGAAACTCTTGACTTAAGTATTCACCACCCCGATCTGATCGAAATATTTTAATACTTTTGTCAAGTTGTTTCTCTACTTCATTTCTGAACTCTTTGAATTTCTCAAAAGCTTCAGATTTGTGTTTCATCAAGAACACATACCCGAATCGTGAGTGATCATCGATAAAGGTGATGAAGTAGCTATAGCCTCCTTGTGCTAGAGTTGACATTGGTCCACATACATCGGTATGTATTAGACCAAGCAATTCTCCCACTGGATTACCTTTTCCGGAAAAGGGTAATTTGGTCATCTTGCCTCTTAAGCATGATTCACATGTATCAAATGAACCGGGTTCAAATGTTTCCAAAATTCCACATCGGTGTAATTCGGTCATGCGTTTCTTACTTATATGGCCAAGACGACAGTGCCACGTGTAGGAGTCTATTCGATTATCTATTCGAGCACGTTTGTTGCTAACTTCGATATTGAAAACGTCACTGGATAAATCTAACGTGTAGATGCCATTGCACAAAGTTCCATTCCCATAACGAACGTCATTTAAAGTTATGTAACAACAATTGTTATTAAAAGTTAAATGATAACCTTTTTCATTCAAACATGAAATAGATACAATGTTCTTTATTAACGAAGGAACGAAATAACAATTATCCAATTCTAAGACACGTCCAGTTGGGAGCTTTAGCAAATATGTTCCGATGGCAACAGCAGCAATCCTTGCTCCATTTCCAACCCGCAAATTCGCTTCTCCCTTGACGAGTCTTCTTCTATTCCTTAGCCCCTGTATGTCATTACATATATGTGAGCTACACCCAGTATCAAGTACCCAGGTATCTGAGGAAATAGAGTGGCATTCAATAACGAAGATACCTGAAGAGGATGGGGCATCGGATGCCTTCTTCTTCAAGGACTCAAGATAAACCTTGCAGTTTCTTCGCCAGTGACCCTCCTTGCCACAATGATGACAGGTTTCTTTTGGTTTCTTTTCAGTCTTCTTGGCCTTTTTCTTCTTCCCCTTGTTCTGTTCTTTGGCCTTCCTCTTAGAACCTTTCTTCGAGGAACCAACTAACAGTACTGTCTTTTGATCCGGCTTTACAGAAGGCTCCACAGTCTTCAGCAGGTTGAGCAACTCAGGAATGGTGGTCTCCAGTTTATTCATCCGATAGTTCATCACAAATTGTGAATAACTCTTGGGCAAACAACTCAGAATTAAGTCAATACTTAGTTCATGATCCATTGCAAAACCGAGTGGTGGTCTCCAGTCGCTCAATGTACCCCAACATCTTTAACACAAACTACGAGGCAGAAGTGCCTTCCTGCATCTTAGTGGTGAAGAGGAGTCTGGAGACTTCGAACCTTTCGGATCTCGCCTGCTCTTCAAACAACTCACGAAGATGGAAGATGATGGTATAAGCATCCATATGCTCATGCTGCTTTTGTAGCTCAGGTACCATAGAGGCTAGCATAATGCAACTCGCAAGTTCAGAATCGGTCACATGTTTCTGATGGGCCAACAATTGGTCCGGAGTTGCATTTTCTGGAGGATGGTCGGGAAGTTGATTTTCAATGACATAAGCAAGCTTTTCCGCCTTGAGGACTATCCTCAGGTTTCGAAGCCAGTCCATGAAGTTCGGCCTAGTCAGTTTATTGGTGTCCAAAATGGAACGCAAGTTTAGAGAAGACATGATCGAGTGATTATCCTAGAAATACAAATTGAGTTTATGTGAGAAGAATGATTAAAGAATGTATCAACATACATAAATAAAATCCTATTTATTTTTCAAATTGAATAACCCTTTTTATCAATTCGGGAGATCGTAGGAACATCTCTAAATAGGTTGATATCCAACCATAGATAAGAACAACCATGACTGTGGCCATCAAGTTTTTCTTAGCTATGAAGGTAGGTAATTACACCGATTACATATCACATATATGTAACTATCACTTTATGCTATCAACTAATTGAATGTTTGCATAAATCATTGGGTTGTTAACTCATTAACAAGTATGTAACATTATACATAGCACCCAACTACACCTCTCTTTACATCGACCTTGGCTGTGGCACAACAAATCGATGCTCCAAGCTTAAGGCTGACCCATTAATCAAGAAATAGTTTTAATATGGTTGGAGCTCATTCAACCGTTTAGTCAGGCTTGGATGTGTCTAACAACCAAAACTAAGGATTGACCTCTGACTCCAACTATATTATTCATAAACTAATTCCATGGTTTGAACATGTTGAGGTTCAAGTCGGGCATGGATGTGTCCATCAACCCAAACGAGAAACAAAACTCCGGTTCTAACCAAATTAATGGAAGGTGTTAGCCTTAATATTTTGTAAGGAGTTTTGGGTCTCATCTTTTCTAAGCACATTCATGACATATGATTATGTCATGACTAACGATTTCCTTAATAAAGCATGTATGTGACTTAATTTATCAAGTCTCATGAATTGAATTAGGAACCGGATTTCCTCATTCTAATTTCATACTTTATTAAAGGAATTATTTTGGGAAACAATTTTCTAAATTGTCATAATCAATTTCGGAAATAATATGTTTAAGACTTTGATTTCTCTAAATCAAATCTTATTAAATTAAGAGGCAATTCCCTTAATTCAACGACATATTATTTTCATGAAAATCTCAATTAAGAAAACTCTATAGGAAACCATTTTCCTAATTAATTTTGGAGACAACAACATGTAAGAGCATCACCTCTTAAATCATGTTTTATTCATGGATTTAATTAATTACAACAAATCGTTTTCTAAGGGTGGCTCCCCGAGGCTCAGATACCCAAAGAAAAGTAATTTATCGTAAATCCAATTTGGTCCGTTTCGGAAACGCAACCAAATCAAACATGACAATTTCATTCAAAATTAGGAAATTAAATTACAACAACTAACTTTAAATTGGACGGCTCCCTGAGGCTCAATCCAAAATAAAGAATTTTGTTAATAATTTAAAGCCAATTCGAATTTGAAATTGTCAACTAATTATCCATAAATTTGTCTAGACTTTCTCAAAAGAAAGTGCCCAAAATTGCGAGGTTTCATAATAGATTTTCAGAATGGTTGTAAGTTTCTGGTACAAAGAAAACTTACATATTTCCAAAATTAGAAATTTTCTAAAATTAGAAAAATTTCCAAAATTGGAAAGTTTCCAAAGATGGAAAGTTTTCACAATTATTATAAAATTTCAGAAACTAGAAAAATTCAAAAGTTTGCGAAATTTCATGAGGATTTCCAAACTTTGAAATTCCTAAATCTAAAATTTATCATAATTGAAAAGTTTCCATAATTGAAAATTTTTCCAAAATTGAGATCATGACAAAGTGTTCCGCAAAACAATTATATGATTATGTCGAACACTAACCGGCTCTGATACCACTGTTGGGACCGGGTACATGTCGACAAGGATACGGGTTCGTAAAATTGTAAATTTTTACGTGCAGCGGAAGAATTAGCATAAAATAATTTCCTAAATTATTTTAACCACGTATCTAGCATGCAACCTTATGGTGTGTGGACATAATCATAAATTAAAACTTTGCGGAAAAGTAAACTAATTTACTAAGTACCTCGCGTAACTCGAAGTAAGGGACGAGATCCAACCGTAGCGTCCCTTGGAAGCTTCGCCTCTATTCGCGTCCACGCCGAGTTCTCTTCGGGATGACTTCGCAAAGTCACGAGTTTTGTGCCGACGAGAACTACTAGATTCTCTAAAGGCACAACTAGAAGAACAAGAGAAAAGAATGGAAACTCACCAACAAGAAACGGAATCTAAATTCCGGGAAGAGAGGAGTTGTGATCCGCGTCTTCTTCTTCTTGTCTTGGCTTCTCCTTCTCCTTGATAGCTCATGGCAACCAACCCTAAGGGAAGAAGTGCGCCGGCCCTAGGTGGATGAAGGGGCGCCGGCCCTAGTTGCCTCAAGGGGCGCCGGCCCTAGGGTTGAGAAGGGGAAAAGGGAGGAAGAGAATAAGAGAGAGAGAGGGAGAGGATTAACTCTTAATCAACTTAATTGATTGGAATTGAAGGCTAGCCTTTGGTTCCTTTATATAGTAACCTCTCCCTTGCTAAGTCTCCTCTTTAACGAAATTAACGGAATTAATTTTCATAAGAAATTTATCTTATAAATTTTCTTATGAATAATTCCGTTATGCCTAGTTTTATTATAACTAACTTTATAATAAAACAAATTATTCTCTTCTTTAATTATGGAATAAATTTTATAAGAAATTTATAAATTTTTCTTTTAATGGAAAAATCAATTCATAATTGATTTTATAAAATTAAAATAAACCACTCCACGGATTATTTTAATTTCCCAAAAAGAAATAAATTTCTATAAATTTATTTATATAAATTTCTTTATACAAATTTATTTATCCATAATTTATAAAACAAATCGCGCTAGATTTATTTTATTAATTAAACCAATTAAATTGGTTTATTCCCCTTTTAATGGTCGGCCAAACCAAGAGGGTGGACACCCTCTTTGGCCGGCCAAACCAAGCCGATTCCATCGCGAATTAAACTCATTTAATTCGCCCATTAAGCCTTCAAAAGACTTAGCCATTTTAAGTTTCCGTTGCGCCTCTGATTAACTCAGATTCGACTTATTTCTCTTGATCGGAAAATCTAATTTTCAACTCGTTTTAAATCCCTCAGATTACTCGTAGTGCGTGTGACTAAATAGGCTTTCGATTTATGTTGGCCGTCTATAATCAACTAATTATAGAACGATCATGAGTGGCACCTAGTAGTACATCATGACCCCCAATTAATCGAAAGATCAACGGTTTGACCTCAGAAGTAATTCTGAAACCCTTCAGCAGCTCTAATGAATCGTGCCCCATTCCCTTCACCACCTTATACCCACTTGGTTCAGGACATGGTCTGTTTGTGTCAGTTCCCACTAGACTGACTACGTCACACCTAGCCCAAGTAGTGTCTTTCTCGTCCTTTGGATTTCTAATTACTCTCATGTATTTAAGAGACTCGCACTCTAAACATGATATACTCTGGCCAGAGGTTTTGAGTAACAATCCGACGATAGGCCTGGGTATACATCTCCTCGCAAGGAGTGGTGAATCCTTTGTAGGCTGTTCAAACATCTTCGGGCACTTCGACTTATACCCAATCATCCTAGGTCCACACCTCCTTGGAGATGCTTGCTTAAGATGTTAAAGTATAAGTCTCCATGACCAAGATGACTTGAACACCGCAAGTCAAAGGAACATCGCACTTAAGTTGCAGTAAGAACTTCATTGACATATCTACATGTAGATTCCCATATGAAGTCTTACAGCTAGTCACTCCAATGAACTAGTTCCCTTAACTAGCATCCATGTTTATCTCCGGACATCCCAATGTCACCAGCCAGTGAGAATCAGCTGATTAGAGAATAACCCATGCTAGTCTCAACAGAATTGATAGTGTCCATTTTTATCAATTCATCGACTAGGGATAATTTCAATACTTCACAATTGCACATTTAGAGATAATCACTAGTTGTGATCCCATCACAAATTTTCTTATGCTGTGAATTGTATTGTAGACATTCAGTAGATGAGTTTAAGATCTCAATCAAATACACAAACATGTATACTCAAATAGTGAATTATCATTTATTAGAATAAATGTTTACAATCATAAGGTGATTGCCTTAGGACACTTCTCTCATATTACTAACAAGTGATACATTGAACAAGGGAAGGGTGAGACAAGAGAGGAGTAACAAAGTGATAAAAAGTCCTAGTTAACCTAGGCAATAAGTCCTGGTTCGAGGAATTGGGTACTAAGTCTTGGCCAAGGGCTGGGCACCTAAGGCCTGACCGAGGGTTGGGCACTAAGTCCTGGTTCGTGGAATTGGGCACTAAGTCCTAGCCGAGGGCTGGGCACCGAAGACCTGGTGAGTAAAGCTGGGCAATAAGTCCTGGTGAGTGAAGTTGGGCAAAAGTCCTGATGAGTGAAGTTAGGCACGAAGTCCTGGCCGAGGGTTGGGCACCGAAGTCCTGGACCTAGGGTTTGGGCACGAAGTCTTGGTTCGAGGTATTGAGCAACTTAGCTGAACGATGACTAAGGATAGAAGTAGAGACGAGTCGAGGTTCGGACGTCTCGAGATCCGAGAGTATCGAAGGCTAAGCAAAAGTCCACCCGAATGGACAGGGTGGCAACCGTCTCCTGAGAGGAGTAGGTGAAAAGCGTGTTCCCGAGGGTGGGAACTTGCGTCGGTTCGACCTAGGGTTTCACGGAAATCCGAAGTCAAAACCAAGTCCTTAAGACTAAGATTGTATGTGTATTTGCTTTGTATTTATGTATCTTGCAGGTACTTAGAATGGAAGACAAAGCAGGCAAACAACACACAACGTGGCTGGAACACAGGATGCTAGGCGCCCCCATTGAAGGAGGTGCCTAGATGGAGCTAGGCGCCCACATTGATGGAGGCGCCTAGATGGAGCTAGGCGCCTGGGAGGTCCAGGGCGCCCTGGTCAGAAGCCTTATCGGCTGCGGCGAGTTCGGCGCGGAGATAAGCTTTGACCAAGCCCTTTGAGGTGCCCCCATCAACACAGTCGCCCCAATGAAGCCTATAAAAGGGGCTTCGACCCCTCAACCCGAGACACAACTTCCATAATCATTCTGAGCACTCCAAACAGAAGAAACGCGCTAACGACGATGCTTTGCGACCAAGGAGGCTCCGGGAGGAAGTGCGCGGCACTTTGGAGATCCAGATCGGTCGAGTCTTCGATTCTTTTTATTTGGTTTGATTTACTTTCCGTATTCAATTTTGTTAATACTTTTGATTGTAAATCATGCACTATAAGACGAGTTTCTCCACCTCCCGAAAGTCCGAAAAGGAGACCATTAGTGGACGGGCATTCCCATGCTTAGACCTTGGATGTACTGACCATAGGGGGTTGGGAACCAAGTAAAAATCCCATGTGCAATCTGTCTTTTGTTGTGTTTTGTTCTTTTTATTTTCCGTTGTGCTAGTAACGCTCTATTTAGAACGAATATTCTTAAGTATACGATCGGAAGTTTCCACGAATGATTTACGGTTGATATTCACCCCCCCTCTATCGACGACACCGGTCCTCCAATTGGTATCAGAGCCAGACCGCTCTTCACCGAACTAACCGCCGACGGAGCAAAGATGCCAGGAGTTGAGGGGGAGCCCAGGGGTGAATCAGGTACATTTTATTTTTAAATGTCAAATTTTAAATTCCATATAATATGTTTCAAGTGCAAGGAGAGAGGGCACTATAAAAATCAGTGCCCTACTCGTAAGACTCGTTCTTCATCGGCGACAAAAGACGTACCAGCACCAGGAGGCCGGAGGAACAAAGATCACATCAAATGCTTCAAGTACGAAAAATACGAACATTACAAAAATAAGTGTCCGGCAAAGGTACGCAAAATTTACATTCCAAAAAATTTTCAATTTCCTGCATTATCCTATGTAGATAGGTTAGATAATTTTTCAGATAAATTAGAATTATTGGATAATCAAATAAATATCCTGCATAATCAGTTACAAAATGTAAATAATGTTAAAATATCAGAAATTAACTGTTTAATCCGTAATGTCAATTCAAAAATTACTGAAATTAATTCTAATAATTTTACTGATACTCCTAAAATTGAATCTAATAATTTTACTGTTATTCCTAAAATTAAAATTGATAATTTTATTGTTATTCCTAAAATTAATTTTAAAATTCTTAATGATAATTTTGAATTTAAATCTAAAATTATTAAGGATAATTTTAAAATTCTTAATGATAATTCTGAATTTAAATATGAAATTATTAAGGATAATTTTAAAATTCTTAATGATAATTCTAAATTTAAATCTGAAAATTGTGAGATTGATCCTGAAAATATTTCTGAAGATAAAAATGATTTTTCTAAAAATATTGTTGAGGATAATGAGGATAATTCTGAGGATAGTAGAGATAAAATCTTCTTGGATAACAATATAATTATTCTCTTGAATAATCCTGAAATATTAACCAGTGACCCAAATTACTCCACCTACTATGAAGATATAGAGGGATGTGATTTTAATGATGAGGATGAGGAGATGGAATTATCTGAGATTAAAGCTATAGTTAATAAAGTTCACAACGATTCAAATAATCCCCCAGGCGCCTCACCACACGAGTGATAACCGTGATTTACCTCCTCCGTGTTGGTCCTGGGGCAGGCTGGCGGGGGCACTGGGGGCGAGCGTTTCGCCTTTTTGGTTTGGACAACGATTCAAATAAATCAGAATTATTAGGAAAACTTGAAAAGATAAATAAAGAAGAAATAGTAAAGGAATCAGATATTTTTGAAATAATGAAAATGATGAAATTAAACCCACAACTTTTAACCAACCCAAAAATTTAGAATCAAGATAAACCTTAAAAACGTTGATTAAATTTTAATTAATTTTAAGTCATAATTTAATCTTTTATCTTTAAGATCAATTAATTCTTAACTTTAATTAATCCTTAATTTATTAATTTAAATGTTAATTAATTCGAAATTAATTTAATTAATCCTTCATTTAATTTTTTAAAATCATCTTAATTAATCTTTAATTAATTTTTCAAATAATCCTTAATTAATTCAAATTCAATTAAATCTTAATTAACTCAATTAATCCTTAATTAATTCAAATTCAATTAAATCTTAATTAACTCAATTAATCCTTAATTAATTCAAATTTAATTATCTTAATTAACTCAATTAATCCTTTCAAATTTAATTAAATCTTAATTAACTCAATTAATCATTAATTAATTCAAATTCAATTTAATCTTAATTAACTCAATTAATCCTTAATTAATTCAACTTCAATTAATCCTTTATTATTTCAACCTTAATTAATCCTTAATTATTTCAACATTAATTAATCCTTAATTATTTCAATATCAATTAATTAATTAATCATTTTAACTTAAATTAACTCTTAATTATTTCAATATCAATTAATTCTTAATAAAATTAATTCTTAATAAAATTAATTCTTAATTTTAATCTCTAATTAAATCCTAATGAGTTAACCTTGAACTAAATAAAATCTTATCCAAATCGCAACAATTAATTTAATAAAATTAATATGTCAGAGTGGGTTGACATATTCGCGGGCTCACACGATATGTATCAAATTGGGAATTTGATACATCATTAGAGACTTAAGTAAAATAATTTAACTTGTTTGACACATGCATAACTGTCAAGCCATGCATTTGCTATTTTTTTAAAATATATTACATGTTATTCTTATTTAAATTTTATGCATGATTTAGAACGGTTATAGGAAAAAGAATAATTGAAACTTGATCAACCTAGTATTAGGTGGAGGTGAGATGATAGTACGTTAGGGAAGTCGTTTGGTGGAACTAGCCGAAGCTATCGATCCAAAACCTAAGCTAGTTAGACCAAAATTTTTCAAGAAGTAATTTGAAAATGAATTTTCGATAAAAGGCTTTGTCAAGAAAAGGGTTGTTACTCCAATAAGGCTACGGCCAAAGAATGCCTCTGTGCCTCGCCAAGACCTGGAAGCCGATTTTCGAAAATCAAATTCACTTTACTATTTGATAAATTTGAATCTAACACAAGTTTCGATTAAATCTTAGATTTAACAATCAATTAAGAAAAATAATTCAAGCATCTCACAATGCACCTATAAGACAATCATGCTTGTTGTACTGAGACATCTAGAATGGGTGAGATGTTAAGGACTAATAAATTAAAAAATATTTTTCAAAATTGTTTTTCAAAATTGTTAGAATATTTTTCTAAAAATATATTTTCAAAATAGTGTTTCAACATAATAATGTTTTTATGAATTTCATGATTGTATGTTTGCTTATACATATGATAGATTTTCAAAAATTATATTCTTTTAAAAAATTGTTTGACTTACATAATTAGACACAAGCCTCTTAGGTCAACACTAAAGTCCCCTAAGACACTTAGATAGAGTCAAATGGTGTTGGTTACAGGAGGAGTGTTTTAAAATTGTTTCAAAATTTTTTTTTTTGAAACTATGCTTTAAACATCACTATCTTTTAAATTTTTTTAACTGTGCTTTAAAAATCACTATCACATATGTTTTCAAAGCTCTTGTTTAAAAAATTATCTTCTTTCCAAATTGTGGTTTCAAAATTTATCCTCCTGAAAATTAGTATTCATTTGATTTTGATAAACCCTAAAAGACACAGAGGAAGGTCTACTTCATGATCTACAAGGACTCCTATGATGTGTCAAATTTAGGGGGAGTCTGAGTCAAAAGAAAATTTTCTAAAAAGTTTTTTTTACAATTATTTGTTTTGAAATAATTCCTTTGATCTAAACTAAACCCTAAAGACTTAGAGGAAGAGTACTTGTGGTCAACAAGCTTCCTAGGACTGGGTCAAGTTTAGGGGGAGGTCAAATTAAAAGAATTATTTAATAACTTAATAATATATTTTCATGAATTGCATTATTAAGTCATGTTGAAAACATAATGTTTCTATCATTTTAAATCATTTTAAAATATCATCATTTTTCAAAAACTCATATTTTTAAACTTATAGAATCTATGTGAAATAATATTTTCCTTGAGTTTGGAAAATTTTCCAGGACACTTAAGAAAACGTCCTTGTAATTGACAAGGTTTCCTAAGATTGTGTCAGACTGGAAAAGAAACCAAGTCAAGTAAAACATTATATATTTCAAAAATATATTTCAAAAAGTACTTATACTTTTCAAAAATGCTGATATTTCTCAAAAGTACTTGCATTGGTTTTAAAAAAAATTAATATTTTTCAAAGTACTAATATTTTTCAAAAATGCATACTATTTTTCAAAAAAAAAAGTACTTATATTCATCAAAAATGCATAATATCTTTTAAAATGACTTATATTTTTCAAAGATATAGATATTTTAAAAATACTTGCATCTTTCAAAAAGCCCAATGTCTTTTAAAAGTACTTGCATTTTTTTCTCAAGCTTAATATCTTTCAAAGTACAAGGTTTGTACAATATTTTTCAAAGTATTATTTTAAAATGCAAAAATCTCTAAGTGAAATATTTTTTAAAAAAATAAAAAAAATTGAATATTTTTCTAAAGAAAAATCATTTACGTATGCAATTCCTTTTGAAAATCTTTCTCAATAGAAAATATTTTCCAAGACAATATTTTTTTCTAAGTGAAAAATTTTCTGAAAATACAAAATATTTTTATGCACAATACTTTTCAAGGTGTAATTTTCTGGTGCAATTATTCTTGTTAAACTAGCTCTCTGCTATGATTTCAAATATTATACTAAGTACTTTCAAAAGAAAATCTTTTATTGTTAGTGCAAGTGTTTTGGTCGTATTTTTTGATGTATAACAAAGGGGTAGAGTGAGAGCTTAAGTTAGAAAATTTTTGTTTCTTCCCAAAGGATCGATGAAAATCAAAAATTCTTTTGATAAAAGGGGAGAGTGAGCCTATCTTAGAAATGTTTTTCTCCCAAAGATCAAAACTTAGATTATTTTTTTTTCAAGGTTTAGCCCTTTCAGCCAATTTAACTTAAGATATTGTCAAACATAAAAAAGGGGGAGATTGTTGGTGCAAGTTGCATCAGTGATGTCCTCCTCTAAATGTTTCAATGTTTGACAATATACTTAAGTCAGTGATACATTGAACAAGGGAAGGGTGAGACAAGAGAGGAGTAACAAAGTGATGAAAGGTCCTAGTTAACCTAGGCAATAAGTCCATGTTCGAGGAATTGGGCACTAAGTCCTGGCCGAGGGCTGGGCACCTAAGACCTGACCGAGGGTTGGGCACTAAGTCCTGGTTCGTAGAATTGGGTACTAAGTCCTGACCGAGGGCTGGGCACCGAAGACCCGGTGAGTAAAGCAGGGCAATAAGTCCTAGTGAGTGAAGCTGGGCAAAAGTCCTGATGAGTGAAGTTAGGCACGAAGTCCTGGCCGAGGGTTGGGCACCGAAGTCCTGGACCTAGGGTTTGGGCATGAAGTCTTGGTCCGAGGGATTGAGCAACTTAGCTGAGTGATGACTAAGGACAGAAGTAGAGACGGGTCAAGGTTCGGACGTCTCGAGATCCGAGAGTATCTGTCACGCCCCGAGACCCAGGAGCCGCTGATCCAATATAAAATCGGACAGCACCTCCTCTGTCCGGCAGACAATTTACACATACACAGAACACGACCACGCAGTTTAATTGGCCTCAGGCCTCAAAATATAGATAGACACAATATAAAAGCACAAGACAACTACGTAAATCATACCTGACTGCGGACCGGTCCGACTTATGATGAAACAACAAATACCACAACCCCTTAGGGCTCACGACACATACGACATATACATATCGCTAAAAGAAATATAAAACAATACACTACAAAGTACAAAACGAAACCATGTCGTCGCGATGGGTAGGGACTGGCTGTTGGGCTCTTCTGGCGACTCCAAGTCTCTCAACCTGAAATAAAACATATATGGCAACGGGGTGAGTCCATAACTCAGCGGATACCCAACAGATATGCGTAGAAAGTTATAATAACAATAGGAGTCTACGCTGATACAGTCTCATATGAACAATATGAAAGGGTATACTGAAGATACTGAATCAAGATACATACCAGAATCCATCTAACTTGAAAAGAGGGTAATCAATGCCTATGGAGTACCAATAGACATATAATCTCAGATAACAAGTCTCCAGTATATGCATGTCAATCAAGTGCAGCAAGTAAATGCAGCAAACACAGTCAATGCATAAATGCATCATATGCACATGATGTAATGTCATGGTCACCCCCTAACTCCAGTCAAGCCACCGAGACAGGCGATACTGTGTCGGCCGAGTGGGTAGAGCGATGACACTGTCCGCACTCTACCATCACTGCTCCTGAGTGACCGAGTGGACAGGATGCTGGTGGAGCTATCGCTCCGCCCCATGTATATATGGGGGAGATCTCTCTCTCATCTTCTCTGGTCTATGGGTAGAGAAGGGATCCCTGCCTGCTACCACACTCCAAAACCACTACCCATGAGCGGACGAGCGGAGCAGTACAGAGCAAATGCACACACCCAGCGGTATCTACTAACCCATGAGTGGCCGTGTGTGCATATCATGTGCCAGAAGACGATTAGGCTCAACCACAAGGGAGTCGCTGATCGCCGGCATGCAACAGTGCAGGTATGGTGCATGACTAACACATGCAACCCCTCACCCAGTCCTCAGTATACTAAGTCTCAGTCTGAAATCCTATAACAGGAAATACAGGTAACCTACAAGGTATACTGGCCGGAAACTACTGATCCCTCAATGTCAAGTGCAAGAGATACATCACGATCCCTAGGCATACATATAGATATGACAATACCTGAGACTGTATGGAACTAACAGCATAATAACCCAGGGATAACTAACAAGTATCCAGGACAGACATAATAACTCAGGGATAACTAACAAGTATCCAGAACAGGCATAATAACTCAGGGATAACTAACAAGTATCCAGAACAGGCATAATAGCTCAGGGATAACTAACATGTATCCAGGACAGGCATAATAACTCAGGGATAACTAGCAAGTATCCAGGACAGGCATAATAACTTAGTGATAACTAACAAGTATCCAGAACAGGCATAATAACTCAGGGATAACTAACAAGTATCCAGAACAGGCATAATAACTCAGGGATAACTAACAAGTATGCAGGACAGGCATAATAACTCAGGGATAACTAACAAGTATGCAGGACAGGCATAATAGCTCAGGGATAACTAACAAGTATCCAGGACAGGCATAATAAACAGGGATAGCATATAATCTTACTGCTATCTATAACAGTCTATGCATAACAAAATGACAATATCATAAGAGATAAGTCAAAGGGTACCCGCCTCCAAGGAGTAGAAATAGTCCGTATCAAGTAAGAACCTCCCGTCTGCTAATCAGCAATAATAAATCCAACCAATGCCCTGTATCAAAGGCATAAGATTTAGCTATAATAATATGTAATCTATAGCTAAACGAGTTATCTCAATTAATTAGGATCGTCCTAATTATCCTGTTTCATTTAATTAATCACAATTAAATGAGTAACCATAATTATCCCAAGTTACCTAGATTAGATTCCAGTTAGGTTTTCGAGACCCGAATCAATCAAGCTTAGGTTATTAGGTTTAATCCCAATTTAAACCTAATCTGTAGTTCAACCAATAGCTCAGCCAACCTCTAATTCTATCCAACAAGGGCTCCCATAACATAACTGCCACTCAAACCTTAAACCAAAGCAATCCAAACAGGGGTAAATTCTCAGAACAGATCACACCGAAACATGGCTAAACAGAATACACATATTCCACCATAAAATCCCCAAACAGAATCACTACTTCCCCTTTTTGAAAGTGGAAAATTGAAAGATCAAGGGATCATCTAACATTAACTCCCAAAACCAAACTCCAACAGTAAATAGAATTCAACCTCACCATGTGTTACCATTCACGGCACAACACAAATCCTATGAAATTACACCACCCCAAATTCCAAAAATTCCATTTCAAACCCACACTAATAATTCACCGTGAGAATCAAAACAACCTCATATCACAATTGCACTCCAAGATCTACACTCAAATCTGAAATCAATGCATCCCTACTAATCAAACCACACACACATTAAGTTATCTAATCCAACTATCTAAATAATGGCTCACGGTAGACTAGAATTCAAGCTAAAACCAAATAGAGCTCACGGTAACTCCAAAATGAAACCCAATCGAGCAACAACCTAAAACAATTCTGATTCCAAGGTTTCACAGATCCATTTAATCCTTCCATTCTTCAAAACTCATCACCCATTCGACCAAACCCAAATCTAAGCAACGATAGCAGAACAAAAATCAAACCAAAACTCAAATCTCAGTTCATCAATCAACCAGAAAACCAAATGGCAACTCCCTGCTCGAAATCCCTTACCTCAGACAATCGTCGGGTTTCCTCTTGGTGGCGGCCGACTGAAGCGGAGTCGGCGCTTGGCTGCGGCTAGGGCACGCGATGAGAGAAGGAAAGATTGATGTCGACCGTGGGCTAAGGCTCGCAGGATGGAGAAGAAGTCGAGTCGATCGGGCTGTGGCTACGGCTTCGTCTGCGGCTAGGGCACGCGGAGGGGGACGAAGGGAAGGAGTCGGCGCCTGCGAGTCTTGGCTTTGGCTGCGCTGCGCTAGGGCTCGGGCGAATGAATGAAGAGAGGGTTTTCAAGTGAGGAGATTCTTACAAAAAGGCCCCTCCACTTTCATAAATTCCAATCCTGCTCTTAGGGTAAGGGTTTTAGCTATTTAACCCCTCCACTATATTTTAATTCACCTCCATAAATCTCTAGGGTTAGATTATTTATCCTTCCATAATTTAAGAGTTTACCTGTAAACCCTTGATAAGTTTTATATTTTTACAATAAAGCCCCTTAGGCTCCTCCCGTAGTTCGGAAACCCTAGACTCTATCCGAAAAAATCTCGAAAAATTTTCTGGTCCGGATTTTCGAATTGCCGTATTTTATAGTATCGAAGGCTAAGCAAAAGTCCACCCGAATGGACTATAGGACCGGTGCCGTCGATAGAGGGGGGGTGAATATCGATCGTGAAAAATCTTTCGGAATTCTTCGTAAAACTTTCGTTCTGGACTTAGAATATTAGTAGCGCAGCGGAAAATAAATAGAACGAAAAAACAAAGCAAAGAACACAGCGGATTTTTACTTGGTTCCCGACCCCCCAGGGTCAGTACATCCAAGGCCTATGCACGGGAACGCCCGTCCACTATTGGTCTCCTTCCCGGACTTTCCGGAGGCGGAGAAACCCGACTTACAGTGCAAGATTACAAGCAATAATATAGAAAAATTAAGTGCGTAATTAAATGAATGCAAACCAACAAGACAAAGTATGAAGCTCGGCCGATCTGGACCTCCGAAGTGCCGCGCACCTCCTCCTGGAGCCTCCCGGTCGTAGAGCCTCGTCTCTAGCGTGTTGTCGTCGGTCAGAATGCTTGGAATGGTTCTTGGAAGTCGTGTCTGAAGCAGAGGGGTCGAAGCCCCTTATATAGGCCTCCTGGGGGCGCCCTGGACGCTGGGGGCGCCCCGGAAGACTCGGTCAAACTTTATCCCTGCGTCTACCTCGCCGCAGCTGATAACAGCTTTGACCAGGGCACCCCGGATCTTCCGGGCGCCCATCTTGAACCCAGTCAGCGCTTATCCACTGCTTCGGACTCGCAGCAACAAAACAGTGTTGATCCGGGCGCCCCGGATGCTCCGGGCGCCCCGGTTGACACCTATTTTGACTGCATCACAAAACTGCCCTTCTTAGCTCTGTTTGGGGGCGCCCCCACTGTTGGGGGCGCCCTGGTTGCATGGGGGCGCCCCCAATGATGGGGGCGCCCTGCTTAGGGCCTCTAACAGCTTTTTGCCTTGTTTAACTGCTTTGTCTCTGGTTCTTGATACCTGCAAGATACACAAACACAAAGCATAGATACATATAATGTTAGCATTAAGGACTTGGTTCGGACTTCGGATTTGCACAAAACCCTAGGTCGAACCGGCACGAGTTCCTATCCCTGAGAACTCGCCCTTCACCTACTCCTTTCAGGAGACGGTTGCCACCCAGCCCTTCGGGTGGACTTTTACTTAGCTTCCGATACTCCCGGACCTCGAGACGCTCAAACCCTGACCTGTCTCTACTCCTGTCCTTAGTCATCGCTCAGCTAAGTTGCTCAGTCCCTCGGACCAAGACTTCATTCCCCAGCAGTCCTTCGCCAGGTGCCTAGCAGCCCTTCGCTAGGTCTTCTATGCCTAGCATCCCTTCGCTAGGTGTCTAGCAGCCCTTCGCTATGTCTTCTATGCCTAGCAGCCCTTCGCTAGGTGCCCAGTAGCCCTTCGCTAGGTCTTAGGGTTTCAATACCTAGCAGCCCTTCTCTAGGTGCCTAGCAGCCCTTCGCTAGGACTTAGTGCCCAGCTTCACTCACCAGGTCTTAGTGCCTAGGTTAACTAGGACTTTTCTACAACTTAGGTTACTTCTCTTTTGCTCCCCTTTGTCTGTTCATTGTATCACTGACTTAAGTGTATTGTCAAACATAAAAACATTTAAGGAAGAACATCATTGATGCAACTTGCACCAACAATCTCCCCCTTTTTGATGTTTGACAATAACTTAAGTTAGATTGGTTTAAGGGGCTAACTTACCATCCTTGGGATCAAACTAAAACATGACCTTAGTTTTGAAAAACATTTTGATCAAATGGTCCTTTGGTAAGAAGTTAAAAAAAATTTCTAACTTAAGCATACCTCTCCCCCTTTGTCATACATCAAAAAAACTTGCACCAATAATGAGAGTATTTTTGAAAATACTTAGTATAAAATTTTGAAAAATAATAGATTGAGCAGTTTTGAAAAATTATATTTTGAAAAATACATATTTTGCAAGTACTAATAAGTACTTGTAAGTTATTTTTGAAGAAAGATCAGATTTTCAAAAATAATAAGTAATTTTTGAAAAATATAAGTACCTTTGAAAAATGTATTGAGTTTTTTGAAAAAAATAGGTACTTTTGAAAAATACAAACAAAATTTTTTTTAAATTAAGTACTTTTGAAAGAATATTAGGCTTTGAAAGACATAAGTACTTGTGAAAACATAATATTTGACTTCACTTGGTTTATTTTCCAGTCTGACACCATCCTGGGAATCCTTGTTAACTACAAGGACATTTCCTAAGTGTCCTGGAAATTTTCCAACCCAAGTAACTATTATTTCAAAAATTTCATAAGTCACAGAATAATTAATTTTGAAAAATGTAAAAATTTTAAAGTTATAATACTTGATTTGGTTTATCTTCCAGTCTGACACAATCATAGGAAACCTTGTTGACTACAAGGATATTTTCCTAAGTGTCCTGGAAGATTTTTCAAACTCAAGATATTATTTCAAATTGATCAAAATCAGATGAATTTTTGAAAATTAAAAAAAATTTAAAAATAGATAGCATTTTAAAATAATACTTATGTTTTCAATAGGATTTGAAAATACCGCGCATGAAAACATTTGAAATATTCAATAATTCTTTTAATTTGACCTCCCCCTAAACTTGACCCAGTCCTGGGAAGCTTGTTGACCACAAGTACTCTTCCTCTGAGTCTTAGGGTTAATTCAGATCAAAAGAATAATCTAATAATTTAAAATAATTTAAAACTTGTCAGAAAGTTGACTCAGACTCCCCCTAAATCTGACACGTCCTAGGAGTCCTTTTAGATCAAGAAGTGGACCTTCCTCTGTGTCTTTAGGGTTTATCAAACTCAAATGAACACCAACTTTCAGGAAGATAGGTTTTGAAAGTATAATTTGGAAAGAAGATAAATTGGAAAACATATGCGATAAAAATTAAGGTGCAGTTTTCGAAAAATAATTTTTAACGAAAAGAACAAAACACTCCCCCTGCATCCAACACCGTTTGACTCTAACTAAGTGCCTTAAGGAACTTTAGTGTTGTCCTAAGAGGCTTGTGTCTAATTGAGTGAGTCAAGCAATTTTTGAAAGGATATACTTTTTGAAAAATGTATTATCAGTATAATCATTCAGACAAGCATGAATTCCATAAAAACATTATTATGTTGAAACACTATTTTATAAATATATTTTTAGGAAAATATTCTAATGATTTTGAAAAATACTTTTCAATTCGTTAGTCCTTAATATCTCACCCATTTTAGATGTATCAATACAACAAGCATGGTTGCCTTATAGGTGTATTGTGAGATGCTTGAATTATTTTTCTTAATTTATTATTAATTCTAAGATTTAACTAAAGCTTGTGTTAGATTCAAATCTGACAAGAGTAAAATGAATTTGATTTTCAGTAATTGGCTTCCAGGTCTTGGCGAGGCACTAGGCCTTCTTTGGCCGTAGCCTTATTGGATCATCAACCCTTTCCTTGACAAAGCCTTTTATAGAATATTCATTTTCAAGTTATTCTTGAAAGATTTTGGTCTAACTAGTTTGAGTCTTGGATCGGTAGCTTCGGCTAGTTCCGCCAAGATGGCTTCCCTAACGTACTATCATCTCACCTCCACTCAATACTAGGTTGATCAAGTTTCAATTATTCTTTTTCCTATAGCCGTTCTAAATTATGCATAAAATTTAAATATGAATGACATGTCAGAAAAAATAAGTAGCAAATGCATGGCAATGATGCATGAGTCAAGCAATTCAAATCATTTTATTTAAGTTTATAAAAATGTATCAAATTCCCGATTTGATACATGTCGTGTGAACCCACGAATATGCCAACCCATTTTGACATATTTAATTTTATTAAATTAATTGTTATAGTTTTGGTAAAATTTTATTTTAGTTTGAGTTTAAGTTATTTAAGATTTTAGTTGGATTCAGGTTAATTAAGAATTAATTGAGGTTGAATTAATTAGAATTTAATTGATGTTGAATTAAATTAATTTAGATTTAAATTGAATTTAATTGATTCAATTAAATTTATTTGACTTACTTTAAGTTTGATCTAAGTGAATTGATTTTAAGTTAAATTAATTAAGATTTAATTTGAAGTAATTTAATTTAACTAAGATTTAATTAAGATTTAATTAAATTTTAATTTGAATTTAATTTGAATTAATTTTAAGAATTAATTCGAATTTAATTAATGTTTAATTTGGATTTAATTTGAATAAATTTTAAGAATTAATTCGAATTAAGATTTAATTTATATTTAATTAATTTGAATTTGAGTAATTAAGATTTAATTAATATTACAATGATTAATTAATAATTGTGGGTTTAAATTCATCATTTTCATTATTTCGAAAATTTCTTCTTCATCTTTATCTTTCTTTTCAAGTTTTTCTAATAATTTTGATTTATTTGAATTTTTATAATTTTTATTAACTATGGCCTTTATCTTAAATAGTTCTATATCCTCCTCAAGATTAGATCTTTCAATATCCTCACAGTGGGTGGAGTAAAATGGGTCACTAGTTAAATTTTTGTAATAACATTCAAGATTATCTATAATTAAGTTATCATCTAGGAGAATTTTATCTTTATTATCCTCAAGAATATTTTCAACAAAATCATCTTTATC
Organism: Boesenbergia rotunda; assembly: GCA_024364735.1. Lineage (NCBI taxonomy): Eukaryota > Viridiplantae > Streptophyta > Magnoliopsida > Zingiberales > Zingiberaceae > Boesenbergia > Boesenbergia rotunda. Next base: position 99,353 of record JAGFNQ010000765.1, read on the forward strand.
CTTAAGATTTCCAATAATTTCAGGGTTATCTTTAGAATTATCCTTAAGGTTTTCAAATTTGAATTCAGAATTATCCTAAGGATTTTCGAATTTGAATTTCGAATTATCCTTAAGTTTAATTTTATCTGATTTAAAATTATCAGACTTAAAATTATGAGAATTAATTTTATCAGAATAATTATCAAAGTTAATTTTATCAGAATAATTATCAGAATTAAGTTTATCAGATAAATTATCAGAATTAATTTTATTAGAAAAATTATCAGAATTAATTTTATCAGATAAATTATCAGAATTAATTTTATCAAAAAAATTATCAGAGTTAATTTTATCAGATAAATTATCAGAGTTAATTTTATCAAAAAAATTATCAGAATTAATTTTATCAGAAAAATTATCAGAATTAATTTTATTAATTTCTGAATTGATATTCTGAATTAAACAATTAATTTCAGATATTTTGATCATATTCACGTTTTGTAATTTAACATGCAAAGAGTTAATTTTACTATGCAGTAAATCTACTTTATCAGAAAAATTAATTACTTTATCACATGGCAGTGCAGGAACTTGTAAAATTTTTGGAACACAAATCTTGTGTACCTTCGCCGGACACTTGTTTTTGTAATGTCCGTATTTCTTGCATTTAAAGCATTGTACGTGACTTTTGTCCCTCCGGTTTCCTGGCGCTGGTGCCTCCTTTGCCACCGGTGATGTAGACCGAATCTTACGAGTAGGGCACTGATTTTTGTAGTGCCCTCTCTCCCTGCATGTGAAGCATGTAATATGAAATTTAAAAACAGACATTTAAATAAAATATACCTGATTCACCCAAGGCTCCCCCTCAACTCCTGGCGTCGTTGCTCCGTCGGCGGTTAGTCCGGTGAAGAGCGGCTCAGCTCTGATACCAATTGTAGGACCGGTGCCGTCGATAGAGGGGGGGTGAATATCGATCGTGAAAAATCTTTCAAAATTCTTCCTAAAACTTTCGTTCTGGACTTAGAATATTAGTAGCGCAGCGGAAAATAAATTGAACGAAAAAACAAAGCAAAGAACACAGCGGATTTTTACTTGGTTCCCGACCCCCCAGGGTCAGTACATCCAAGGCCTATGCACGGGAACACCCGTCCACTATTGGTCTCCTTCCCGGACTTTCCGGAGGTGGAGAAACCCGACTTACAGTGCAAGATTACAAGCAATAATATAGAAAAATTAAGTGCGTAATTAAATGAATGCAAACCAACAAGACAAAGTATGAAGCTCGGCCGATCTGGACCTCCGAAGTGCCGCGCACCTCCTCCTGGAGCCTCCCGGTCATAGAGCCTCGTCTCTAGTGTGTTGTCGTCGGTCAGAATGCTTGGAATGGTTCTTGGAAGTCATGTCTGAAGAAGAGGGGTCGAAGCCCCTTATATAGGCCTCCTGGGGGCGCCCTGCACGTTGGGGGCGCCCCGATAATCCCGGTCAACCTTTATCCCTGCGCCGACCTCGCCGTAGCAGATAAAACCTTAAACCAGGGCGCCCTGGATGCTCTGGGCGCCCCTGTGAAGGCTTATCCTGTGTTCTGACTTCGAAACAGCAAAACAGCTTCGAATCCGGGCGCCCCGGACGCTCCGGGCGCCCCGGTTGATACCTGTTCTGCTTGCTTCACCATAACACTGCTTTTGTTCATTGGCTGGGGGCGCCCCCACTGTTGGGGGCGCCTTGGTTGCATGGGGGTGCCCCCAATGATGGGGGCGCCCTGCTTCAGGGCTGGCAGCCACTTGCTTTGCCTTCCTATCTTGGTACCTGCAAGATATACAAACACAAAGCACATATATATATGATATTACCCTTAAGGACTTGGTTCGGACTTCGGATTTGCACGAAACCCTAGGTTGAACCGATGCAAGTTCCCACCCCCGAGAACGTGCCTTTCACCTACTCCTTTCAGGAGACGGTTGCCACCCAACCCTTCGGGTGGACTTTTACTTAGCTTCCGATACTCCCGGACCTTGAGACGCTCAAACCCTGACCCGTCTCTACTCCTGTCCTTAGTCATCGCTGAGCTATGTTGCTCAGTCCCTCGGACCAAGACTTCATTCCCCAGCAGTCCTTCGCCAGGTGCCTAGCAGCCCTTCGCTAGGTCTTCTATGCCTAGCATCCCTTCGCTAGGTGCCTAGCAGCCCTTCGCTAGGTCTTCTATGCCTAGCAGCCCTTCGCTAGGTGCCCAGCAGCCCTTCGCCAGGTCTTAGGGTTTCAATACCTAGCAGCCCTTCGCTAGGTGCCTAGCAGCCCTTTGCTAGGACTTAGTGTTTCGATACCTAGGAACCCTTCGCTAGGTGCCTAGCATCCCTTCGCTAGGTCTTAGGGTTTCAATACCTAGCAGCCATTCGCTAGGTGCCTAGCAGCCCTTCGCTAGGACTTAGTGCCCAGCTTCACTCACCAGGTCTTAGTGCCTAGGTTAACTAGGACTTTTCTACAACTTAGGTTACTTCACTTTTGCTCCCCTTTGTCTATTTATTGTATCACTGACTTAAGTGTATTGTCAAACATAAAAACATTTAAGGAAGAACATCATTGATGCAACTTGCACCAACAGGAATAAATGTATCTATCTTGATTTTCACTATATCATTTTAGAATCCTTTAAAAGTGGATTAAATTTGGTTGTTAAAACTTAGGATTTGAGTCAATGGATGAAAATTCTTGGATGCTTGAGTACTACTTAGTTATGGACTCGAGATTGATAACTTGAGATGAATTCTTTTTACCTAGTGAGGATTGACCTAATTTTTGTGATACACACATGTGATTATACTCTAGAATTTGCTTAGGTTCTTTCAAAGCTATATTTCTATGATTTGACCACATTTATAGACGTGAATCATTTTGTTTCCTTTCTCAAATCATTTTTGTAATATTGCTTGTTTATCTACTTTGTATTGCATTTCCCTTTCCTAATCTTCATGTTCATCATAATATTTTCCATGGACTTGGGTACTTTGATGTTTCTTGTTGTTACTTTGCCCGAGACGGACAAAAGTTTAAGTGTGGGGGAGGATGCAAGCATTCTATCAAATTGTGAGGATAATGGAAGCATTTGGTAACCATTGAGCCAATGTAACGACCCAGAAAATTTTCTCAATATTTTCTTTAAAATATTGATCATGTCTAGATAGTTTCGGAGGAACCTAGGGATACTAGTATGAACTTTAGACTAGTAATCCATGATTTCCCCATTTAAATAGAAAAGCTAAGTACTAATAGGCTTTATATGGGCTTTTCTAGTACCATAGTTATAGGTGGATTCTAGGTAGAATTTAATATAAATATAAATGGGATTTTAATTAGGAATATTAGCAGGATTATGGGTGGGTCTTAGTGGAATTTCGAAAATAATAAAAAAATAAAATAAAAATAAAGTGCATGCACCAAGGATTGAACCTTGGACCTAGCATACCACCATGCATGTACTAACCAATTCACCTAACAAGGAAGTGCTATGAGGGAATGAAGTGGATTTTTGATAAGGCTAAAGGAAGTGAAGAGTCACCATGAGAGGAAGCACCATGTCTCTTCACTTGCCCCTCTTCATTGTGTATAAATAAGAGGAATGATAACTTAACCATTAAGATAGTTATTCCCTCTTCTCTTCATCCACCAAGCCTCACCTTTCCTTCTTCTTCCCCTCTCCTAGCCGAAACCCACAAGACCCCCTCTCCCTTGAAAAGTTTCACAAAGGAACTTGATCTTGAAGATCCAAGACCTTCTACAAGGATACAAGGGCTAAGGAGAGGCCTAGGGTCAAGGAGCTTTCTTTTGGCTTCTCCATTCAAGGTGATAATCAAAGACAAACCAAGGTAAGACCCCCTCACCTGTGGTATGATTGTTCTTTGATGCTTAACAATGATTTAGACTTTTGTTTAAGATTTAAAGTTGAGGAAACCATGAAGGGGAGCCACTAGGGTTTCGGCCAAGGTTGATGGATGGGTTTAGGGATGATGTAAACTCTCTTTTGTGCATTTAAATGTTTTATTATGATATGTAAGACATAGATCATGATGTAGGGAATGTTTTTGGCACCCTAAAGTTTCCTAGGGTTTCGGCCCATGTCAACACATAAAACATGACATACATACATATCATTCATAAAGCATGACATACATACATATCATTCATAAAACATGCATGGTCATAGTACCTAGGAAGACATGCCTAAATCATTTCATACATGATACATTTCCTAGGTTCATGGCACGTGGTCTAAACATTTGTGAATTATCATAGCACATGACCTAATATACATGATGTTAGGTTTTAGGTCACATATATGTTCCTACAACATACTTAATCATATATATACATCTTAGTAACCCATAACCAAGTCTCTTTTGAAACTTAACCCAACCCAAGCCCTAACTTATACCCTTGGCCAAAAGTTCAATAAGGGAAAAGACCCCATCATTCAAGCAACATGCCAAGGTCCATAGGAAATAAAGAACCCATACATTCATACAATGTCATAGTAAGTCATTTGACCCCATAATTGGAGTCATCCCTATCTCCTAGCCCTCTTATTTGTCCTTGGACGAAACCCTAATGGGGCACAAACATATGGAAAAATTTCTATCATACACCATTAAGATCCATTAAATCATAGGAAACATAATAGCATGCTTGAAAGGTTAGACCTCATCCTATGTTGACATGGGCCGAAACCCTAGGAAACTTTAGGGTGCCAAAAACTTTCCCTACATCATGATCTATGTCTTACATCCTCACTCCTTTGAGGCTCTCTGAGTTGCAGACACTCGTTCCTTCGGTCCTGCATCTAGGGTTAGTCCAAAACACCATAGAGCAATAAGATATTAGTTTATACAGCCTTAGCTGTTTTGGTTCTGACTTTGGGCCTCCAAAATGGAGCCCTAGGTCGAACCGACGCCTACTGTTCCCTCGACGGGGAACGCATCCTCACCTACTCCTCTCGGGAGAATGTACCTGATGCCAACCGGCTCTCCGGTTGGACTTTTGCCCAGCGGTCCTCTGCCAGGTCTTGGATACCGAGCTGTCCTTCGCCCGGTGCCTAGCAGTCCTTCGCTAGGGCTTCAGTCCCAAGCTGTCCTTCGCCTGGCACCTAGCAGTCCTTCGCTAGGGCTTCAGTACCCTGGCATTCCTTCGCCAGTGCCTAGCAGTCCTTCGCTAGGGCTTTGTACCCTGGCATTCCTTTGCCAGTGCCTAGCAGTCCTTCGCTAGGACTTTTCCTACACACTTGAGTAATTTGTTAGATAACAAGTAAGACTTAACTTTTGAGCCCTGTTGCCATTATCAAAACTTAGGTTCGACTTGGGTGCTTTCTGCACCAATAGTAAGTACTTTTAGGGTACTGTTCATGGCACAAGCAAGTATATATGATATGTTATAATCCTAGAATATGCAAGTATGAATGACACTTTATGATAGCAAGTACCTTTAGGATATGGAATATGAATGATATTTTCATTAGAATTTAATATGGGGGTAGGAATAACAATAACTCATATTATCCATACTTGTCCTTTATGAAGGAAAGCATGGCTAGAAGGCAGAGTAACAGACTTAATGAGACTACTTCCTCGCCTGACCTGATGCAATTAGTGACCCAACTTCAGCGTCAAGTCACCGAGCAGCAGCAAACCATCAATACCTTGATGAACCAACAAGAAAATTCTACTACTCCTCCGGCGAACCAGACTGCTATACCTGTCGTGCCTATGGTTACGCAAACTCCTCCGTCAGGATCGACCACGGTAGCGCGACAAGAGGCGTATCTGATCCAGTGGTTGAGGCTGAAACCGGAAAATTTCTCGGGTATCGGTGAACCGTGGGACGCTCAAGCGTGGTTCAAGACCGTGGAGAGTACAATGGAGCTGCTGGACTGGCCTGAACAGGAGAAGATCAAGTGTGCATCATTCTGCCTTTCTGGAGATGCCAGAATGTGGTGGGAAAGGGGTCAAGGCCAAGAGACAGGTGAACCAGATGACGTGGCCAGATTTCGAATCAGAACTTTTCGATGAATTCTTCAACATGCGGGTCACCAATAAACACTACGACGAGTTCACGGAATTTCGACAGGGCAACCTCTCAGTCAACGAAGCCATGAAGAAATTTAATCGGCTGGCTCGCTTATGCCCTGAGCTGGTCCGCACAGAGAAGGAGAGGGTTCGACTTATGTTAAAAATGTTGTGACCCGAAATAGCCCTGAACGTGGCTGGCTGAGTTAAGAGACCACAGACTGCTGAGGAGCTGTTTAGTAGTGCCCTACTCACCGAGCATTACCTGAACAATATCAGTCAACAAAGAAAGGCATTAAATGAAAGTAAGAATCAAGCTCACTCTGGGATTCTCGATTCTTTATTTTCATTATCCCTAATGTTCTTTCCTTTCATTATCACTCAGGAGGTCAGAAACCCCCGTGTACCAACGCTAACTGGAAGGGAAACCAGAGTGGTAAACGGCAGTCATGGAACAACTCCCAGGGGGCCCGGCAAATAAAAAGTCCAGGTTTCCCTTGTGTGCTACATGCGGGAAAAAGCATCCCGGGGAATGTCGTAAAGGTACGAATCGGTGTTTCATTTGCGGGGTGGAAGGCCACATAGCCTCTTACTGTCCTACCAAGAACCCGGCACCTTCTCAACAGCTAGTTCAGTACCAGGGCCCACCGACGAAACTACATTATATGCAAGCTGAGCTGGAGAGTGCACCTATGAGTCAAGAGCGGTTGGAGGCCCCACCACCTATGGCGGATGCCAGGATTTTCTCTATCACTAAGGAGGATGCCGCGAATGCTTCGACGGTTGTCACAGGTTAGATATTTATTTACAGTCAGCATGCTACTGCATTGTTTGATACTGGGGTAACACATTCGTTCATCTCTACATCCTACACTAAGAAGATAGATATGTTCCCGCAAGTTTTAGATTGCAAGTTTTTGACGACCCTGCCTTCGGGAGAAATAATGACATCCACACACGTACTACATGCCGTGCCAGTTGGAATCGCTGGAAGAGAACTCTACTGCGATCTGATAGTACTCAGCATGCAGGATTATGATGTTATAATGGGAATGGATTTCTTGAGCAAATACGGTGCTTCGGTCTAGTGCCGTAAACGAAAAGTAGTTTTTCAACCTGAGGCAGATTCTATGTTTGAATTTATCGGAGAGCCAAGGAAAAGAACTGGAAAATTCTTATCGACTCTCAAGGCATAGAAGATGTTAGACAAGGGATACACCAGGTTTCTAGTGCATGTGGTCGACGTAAGTCAAACAAAGGATCAGAAGCTAGAAGATGTTAGGGTAGTATGTGATTATCCAGTGGTATTTCCGGATGAATTACCAGGATTAGCTCCTGATAGAGAAGTGGAATTCGAGATCAACTTGATTCCTGGTACTAACCCGATCTCCAAGGCACCATACCGAATGGTGCCGGCTGAATTAAAAGAGCTTCAAGAACAACTACAGGAGTTGCTCGATAAGGGGTTCATTCGCCCTAGTCATTCTCCATGGGGAGCTCCGGTACTATTTGTGAAGAAGAAGGACGGATCTATGTGAATGTGCATAGATTATCGAGCGCTGAACAATGTGACGATCAAGAACCGGTATCCTCTTCTGAGGATAGACGACGTGTTTGATCAATTGAAAGGAGCCACCGTGTTCTCAAAAATTGATCTGAGGTCTGGGTATCATCAAGTTAGAGTGAAACAGGATGATATTCCGAAAACGGCCTTCCGAACAAGGTATGGGCATTTTGAATTCGTTGTTATGCCTTTCGGTGTTACAAATGCTCCTGCCATGTTTATGGACCTTATGAATCGGGTATTCTCGTCTTTTCTCGACAAATTCATAATTGTCTTCATCGACGATATTCTTATTTATTCGAGGAACCAAGAGGAGCACGCCGAGCACCTGAAGATAGTATTACGGACTCTTCAAGAAAAATAACTGTACGCAAAGTTCTCCAAATGTGAGTTCTGGCTCGACCAAGTAGGCTTTTTGGGCCATATTGTTTCCAAAGATGGGGTTATGGTAGATCCAACAATGATTGAAGCTGTGAATAACTGGAGTCGGCCAAAGAACGCCAGCGAAATTAAAAGCTTCCTTGGGCTGGCGGGATATTACCGAAAATTTGTGGAGGACTTCTCGAGAATTGCCGGCCCTCTAACGGCTCTCACCAGGAAGAATAAGAAGTATGAATGGACGGAAAGCTATGAAAGGAGTTTCTTGGAACTAAAAAGAAGACTTACCAGTGCTCCAATCCTTACCCTTCCAGAATGTAACCAGAGCTTCAAAATGTATAGCGATGCCTCCAAACTGGGACTTGGAGCTGTACTTATGCAGAATGGTAAGGTCATTGCCTACGCTTCTAGACAACTCAAAGAACATGAACAGAATTACCCCACTCATGATCTGGAACTGGTCGCTGTGGTCTTCGCTCTTAAGATATGGAGGTATTATCTGTATGGAGCGCAGTGTAGAATTTATAGAGACCACCAGAGTCTGCGATATTTCTTCACTCAGAAAGATCTGAATATGAGACAACGCTGATGGCTCGAGTTGGTGAAGGACTACGACTGCGAGATCTTTTACCACCCAGGGAAGGCAAACAAAGTGGCCAATGCACTCAGCCGGAAGTCCAGTGCCACCTTGATGTTCATATCTATGTTACCCCGACCACTCGAAAGAGAAATTATGAATTTTGGAGTTGAAGTTATCTCCGGACGACTTTCTACCATGACAATATCACCGACGCTGTTCGAGGGCATATTAGAAAAACAAAATGGTGATCCGAGCCTTCAGAGAATCAAACAGGAGATCCTAGAAGGGAAGAGCGATGGTTTTTGTATCGCCGACGGGGGAGTACTCTACTTTGGGGATCGTCTTTGCATCCCCAATGATCCGGAGCTGCGGAGGGAAATATTGACCGAAGCTCACAGAACCCCTTATTCGATGCATCCAGGATCCACCAAAATGTATCAAGACCTGAGGGAGAAATTCTAGTGGTCTGGTATGAAGAGAGATGTGGCTTAGCATGTTAGTACTTGCCTGACTTGTCAACGAGTGAAGGCAGAACACTAGCGACCCGGAGGAGTTCTGTAGCCACTTTCGATTCCGGAGTGGAAATGGGAAGATATCTCTATGGACTTTATTTTAGGACTTCCCAGGACTACAAACGGATATGATGCAATTTGGGTAATTGTGGACAGGCTGACAAAGTCTGCTCACTTCCTAGCAATCAAGATGACGTATTCGATTGAGCAACTGGCTCAATAATATGTTAAGGAGATAATCAGACTTCATGGAGTTCCCAAGACCATCATCTCAGATAGGGATGGTCGCTTTACCTCGCATTTTTGGGAGTGTGTTCAGAAGTCTCTCGGCACTAAACTATGATTCATCACTGCCTTTCACCCTCAGACTGACGGGCAAACTGAACGAGTGAATCAGGTACTGGAGGACATGTTGCGAGCTTGTGCCTTGGATTTCAAAGGGAGCTGGTGCCGATATCTATGTTTAGCGGAATTCGCTTACAATAATAGCTACCAAGCTACTATCAAAATGACACCTTATGAAGCCTTGTATGGGAGGAGATGTAGGTCTCCGATCTGTTGATACGAAGGTGGTGAAAAGAAGGAAATGGGGCTCACAACGGATGTCATCGACAGCACCACCCAGTCTATACAGAACATTCGACAACGGATAGAAATTGCTCAGAGCCGACAGAAGAGTTATGCAGATGTCCAGTGTAGACCGCTGGAATTTAATGTTGGAGATTTGGTATTCCTCAAAGTGGCTCCTATGAAAGGGGTGACGAGATTTGGAAAGAGAGGAAAACTGAGTCCGCGATATGTGGGACCGTACCTGATCCTGAAAAGAGTTGGCAAGGTGGCATATGAGCTAGAGCTGCCTCAGGAGATGTCAGCTATTCATAATATGTTCCATGTGTCAATGCTTAAGAAGTGTATTCCAAATATGGACCAAGTGATCGAGCCACAAACAGTACAAGTTCAGGAGGACCTAAGTTATGAAAGCTGACCTATCCAGATCTTGGATCGGGAAGTCAAGAAGCTAAGGAACAAGGAGGCACCCTTAGTCAAGGTCCTATGGCAGAGTCAACAGTTCGAGGAAGCTACCTGGGAACGCGAGGACGAGATGAGACGCAAGTACCTGGAGCTATTCTAAGTTCGAGGATGAACTTTCACGAGTTATGGGGGATTGTAACGACCCGAAAAATTTTCTCAATATTTTCTTTAAAATATTGATCATGTCTAGATAGTTTCCGAGGAACCTAGGGATACTAGTATGAACTTTAGACTAGTAATCCATGATTTCCCCATTTGAATAGAAAAGCTAAGTACTAATTGGCTTTATATGGGCTTTTCTAGTACCATAGTTATAGGTGGATTCTAGGTAGAATTTAATATAAATATAAATGGGATTTTAATTAGGAATATTAGCAGGATTATGGGTGAGTCTTAGGGGAATTTTGAAAATAATATAAAAATAAAATAAAAATAAAGTGCATGCACCAAGGATTAAACCTTGGACCTAGCATACCACCATGCATGTACTAACCAATTCACCTAGCAAGGGAGTGCTATGAGGGAATGAAGTGGATTTTTGTTAAGGCTAAAGGAAGTGAAGAGTCACCATGAGAGGAGGCACCATGTCTCTTCATTTGCCCCTCTTCATTGTGTATAAATAAGAGGAATGATAACTTAACCATTAAGATAGTTATTCCCTCTTCTCTTCATCCACCAAGCCTCACCTTTCCTTCTTCTTCCCCTCTCCTAGCCGAAACCCACAAGACCCCCTCTCCCTTGGAAAAGTTTCACAAAGGAACTTGATCTTGAAGATCCAAGACCTTCTACAAGGATACAAGGGCTAAGGAGAGGCCTAGGGTCAAGGAGCTTTCTTTTGGCTTCTCCATTCAAGGTGATAATCAAAGACAAACCAAGGTAAGACCCCCTCACCTGTGGTATGATTGTTCTTTGATGCTTAACAATGATTTAGACTTTTGTTTAAGATTTAAAGTTGAGGAAACCATGAAGGGGAGCCACTAGGGTTTCGGCCAAGGTTGATGGATGGGTTTAGGGATGATGTAAACTCTCTTTTGTGCATTTAAATGTTTTATTATGATATGTAAGACATAGATCATGATGTAGGGAATGTTTTTGGCACCCTAAAGTTTCCTAGGGTTTCGGCCCATGTCAACATAGGATGAGGTTTAACCTTTCAAGCATGCTATTATGTTTCCTATGATTTATTGGATCTTAATGGTGTATGATAGGAATTTTTCCATATGTTTGTGACCCATTAGGGTTTCAGCCAAGGACAAATAAGAGGGCTAGGGGATAGGGATGACTCCAATTATGGGGTCAAATGACTTACTATGACATTGTATGAATGTATGGGTTCTTCATTTCCTATGGACCTTGGCAAGTTGGTTGAATGATGGGGTCTTTTCCCTTATTGAACTTTCGGCCAAGGGTATAAGTTAGGGCTTGGGTTGGGTTAAGTTTCAAAAGAGACTTGGTTATGGGTTACTAAGATGTATGTATATGATTAAGTATGTTGTAGGAACATGTATGTGACCTAAAACCTAACTTCATGTAATATGTGTCCTGACCTTGTATATTAGGTCATGTGCTATGATGATTCACAAATGTTTAGACCACGTGCCATGAACCTAGGAAATGTATCATGTATGAAATGATCTAGGCATGTCTTCCTAGGTACCATGATCATGCATGTTTTATGAATGATATGTATGTATGTCATGCTTTATGAATGATATGTATGTATGCCATGTTTTATGAATGATATGTATGTATGCCATATTTTTATGAACAATATGTATGTAAGCCATGTTTTATGAATGATAAGTATGTAGGCCATGCTTTATGAACTGTAACGCCCACTTTTTTTTTTCTTTCGTAAGCGGCGTTACGTTAACATGCTTAGGGCATGTAGACATAATAAGGCAGCGGAATAACTTTAACTTATACATGCCCTGTTATCATTCTTAACTTAATGACATACGAACCTTAGCATATTAACTTTGAACTTAAGCATTATATCATATCATGTCATACGTAACATCATATCATAAGGTTCCACAGGTCATTATTCAGACATATAAGTAACCAAGGTGAAGTTCTAGCATAAACCGTAAACATAAAGTTTCCTGGGCCAAGTCACTACTACACACATGCGTTCTTGCCCTCCAGCTGCTTCCTTCATTGTCCCCTTGAATGATCTGCGGTAAAAGGAAATAAGACTATAAGCACACAGGCTTAGTAAGACTCTTTCCTACTCACAAAACCATTCATCATTCATCATCTCATAATGAGCACATAAAACATTAACATACTTGGTGCTCTACTTGGAACATAACATCTTACATCACTTATCGTATACATAGCATGGCATGAACATAAACATAGTAGACATTCTAAGCATGGCATAATTCATGGCATAACTCATAAATATAGTAGACATTCTAAGCATGACATAATTCATGGCATAAATCATAAACATAGTAGCATGGCATAATTCATGGCATAAATCATAAACATAGTAGCATGGCATCTTTCATGGCATAAATCATAAACATAGTAGCATGGCATCTTTCATGGCATAAATCATAAACATAGTAGCATGACATCTTTCATGGCATAAATCATAAACATAGTAGCATGGCATCTTTCATGGCATAAATCATAAACATAGTAGCATGACATCTTTCATGGCATAAATCATAAACATGGTAGCATGGCATAATACCTATCATAGCATATGAACATCTTCCTAACATAATCATGGCATAGATCATTCATTCTCATGCATACTTCTTAACATGAAACGTAAGCATATCATCTTATCAACATAGCATAATGCATAGCATGAATGGATGCATGAGTGGAATGCATATACATAAGGGATGCTTAACTTTTAAAACATACTTTTAATTTGCTTAAACATAATCATCATAACATCATTTGGGGTCCCCGGCTTGTACCACATACATACATCATAGCGTGCATCCCTAGCAAGTCCGAGGTCGCGAGCCCCAACCTACTAGGGTAAGGACAGCATAGTCGGTACTCCCCGAACCGAGGCGTTCTTAAGGTGCCCATCCCTGTTGCACAGCTCCGGTAGTGCCAGAACCGTGGATAGCTTCGGTAGTCCAGAACCGGAGCGTTCTTAAGGTGCCCATCCCTTGGACCCATACTTCGGTCCGGTACAAGCCCATACATAAAGTAAAATACTTTTCATGTTTCATCATTCATAAGACATTCATGGCATACTTATCATAGCATAACTTGTTACGGCTCGGCCCGTCTACCGGCCCATTTACCGGTCCTCTCGACCGTCGTACCGTCGACCATCGACCGTGCCGTTTAGCATATTTATGCCTTAAAGACATAAGCATCATCTTTCATTCATCATACTTGTCATTCATCATTTTCATTCTTAGACATGGCATATGTACACATCATTCATAGAGCATGGCATACATTCGTATTATCCTAAAACATGGCATATCATTCATAAACATGGCATATCATTCGTAAACATGGCATATCATTCGTAAACATGGCATATCATTCATAAACATGACATATCATTCATAAACACAAATCACATCTTACCATAGGGTCATTGGGACCTTTACTTGAAATAAATCTTAACTTTTACCCTATTAACCCTTCTTGGCCGAAACTTGTGGAGTCCCAAGGCCATGTGAAAATTCACATAATCACCTTCCATCATCCATATATCATGGCAACACATAAACATATGCTTGAAGTTAAAGACTCAACCCTAACCCTTGGGTCCTTGGGGTTGGCCGAACCATATGGGGCCTCTAGGTTACCCCAAAAATTCCCAAAAATTATACCTAACCTCTACACATCATAAGGGAACATTAAATAACATTATCATGATTTTTATCATAATTATAGACCTTTAAAACATGGTGGCCGAAACCCTTAAACTCAGGGTTCTTAGTTTTTGTTTCTTTCATGTTGGCCGAAACCCTAGGGTGTCCTAGGGTACTACAAAAATTCCCAAAAATTATACTTAACCTATACACATCATAAGGGAACATTAAACAACATTATCATGATTTTTAGCATAATTATAGACCTTTTAAACATGGTGGCCGAAACCCTTAAACTCAGGGTTCTTAGTTATTGTTTCTTTCATGTTGGCCGAAACCCTAGGGTATCCTAGGATACTCCAAAAATTCCCAAAAAATTATAATTAACTTCTAAACATCATAAGGGAACATTAAATAGCATTATACAGATTTTTAGCATAATTTTAGATCTTAAAAACATGGTGGCCGAAACCTTTAAACATAAAGCTCTTGGTTTTCTTTCCTTTCAACATTAAATCCAAAAACTATCCAATATATCATGCTAAAAATCATAAAAATCATAGGGAACTATTATACCACAGGTGAGGGAGTCTTACCTAGGGTTTCTTGATTTTTCGAACCTAGGAAGAGAAGAAGATTGCAAGATCTTTGGATACTAGAGCCCCCTTGTCTTTGTATTCTTGTGAAGACCTTAGATCTAGGAGATGGAACCTTGGTGGAAGCTTTTCCAAGGGAAAAGCCCCTTCTTGGTGCTCGGCAAGAATGAGGGGAGGAAGAGTTTCGAAAATGAATGTAATGGGAAGAAGAGGTAACTCCCAAAACCCCCCTTTAATAGCCCATTAAGGAGGTAAATGAATAGTCTCTCCATTACTCTTCATCTTCTTCTTAATCTTAACTTATATCCACTTCATTTCCTCATAGAAATCCCTTGCTAGGTGAGTTGGTTAAGGCTTAAATGGTTGTAGAAGACGTCCAAGGTTCAATCCTTGGCTCATGCACCTTTATTTTTATTTTATTTTTATTTCATTTATTTTATTATTTTTATTTTCCTTAAATTCCGAAAATTCCCCTAAAATCATCCATAATTATGCTAATATTCCTAAATAAAATTCTTTTATATTTATATTAATTTTTCCTAATTTATATTAATTTTACCTAATTAATACCCATTTTTTTGAGCCCATTTAAAGCTCATTAGTACCTAATTTCTCCATTAAAATAGAGAAATTAGGCTAAGACTTACCCATAATCATGCTAATATGCCTAATTAAATCCTATTTATATTTATACTAATTATTACCGAAATCCACCTATAATCATGGTACTAAAAGGCCCACATAAAGCCCATTAGTACTTAGTTTTCTCAATTTAAATGAGAAAACATGGATTTTCTAGGCCAAAGTTCCCCTTAATATTTCTAGGTCCCTTGGAAAATTATTTAAACATGCTTAATATTTTAAGAAAATATTAAGAGAATTTTCCGGGTCGTTACAATCCCCCATACCTCATGAAAGTTCGTCCTCGAACTTAGAATATCTCTGGGTACCTGCGTCTCAGCGCGTCCTCGCGTTCCCAGGTGGATTCCTCAAACCGTTGACCTTGCCATACGGTAAGGTGCCTTGGGGAACGGGTTAGTACCAGAAACCAATTCGATCTCGAATTCCACTTCTCTATCAGGAGCTAATCCTGGTAATTCCTCTGGGAATACCTCTGGATAATTACCTACAACCCTAACATCTTCTAGCTTCTGGTCCTTGGGTTGACTTACGTCAACCACATGTGCTAGAATCCAGTGTATCCCTTGTCTATCATCTTCTGTGCTTCGAGAGTCGATAGTTGAAAGATCACCTTTCGTTTACGGCACTCGACAGAAGCGCCGTATTTGCTCAGAAAATTCCTTCCCCTTATAACATCATAATCCTGCATGTCAAGTACTATCAGATCGCAGTAGAGTTCTCTTCCTGCGAATCCGACTGGCACAGTACGCAGCACGGGAGTGGATGTCCTTATTTCTCCCGAAGGCAGGGTTGTCAAGAACTTGCAGTCTAAACTTGTGGAGACATATCTATCTTCTTAGTGTAGAACATAGAGATGAACGAGTGTGTTGCCCCAGTATCAAATAATGCAGTAGCATACTGACTGTAAATAAGTATCTGACCTGTGACAACTGTTGAAGCACTCACGGCATCCTCCTTAGTAATAGAGAAAACCCTGGCATCCGCCATAGTTGGTGGGGCCTCTAATCTCCCTTGGCTCATCGGGGTACCTTCCAGCTCGGCTTGCATACAATGTAGTTTCGCTGGTGCACCCTAGTACGGAACAAGCTGTTGGGGAGGTGCCCGGTTCTTGGTAGGACAGTAAGAGGCTATGTGCCCTTCCACCCCACAAATGAAACACCGGTTCGTACCTTTGCGGATTCCCCGGGATGCATTTTCCCGCATGTAGCACATAGGAGAAACCTGGACTGTTTATTTGCTGGGCCCCCTTGGGGGTCGTCCCATGGCTGCCGTTTACCACCCTGATTTCCCTTCCCATTAGCGTTAGTACTCTGAGGTTTCTGACCTCTCTCATTTAATGCCTTCCTTTGCTGATTGATATTGTTCAGGTAATGCTCGGTGAGCAGAGCACTACTAAACAACTCCTCGGTGGTCTGCGGCCTGTTAACTCCGCCGGCCATGTTCAGGGCTATTTCGGGCCGCAACATCTTCAACATAAGTCGAACCCTTTCTTTCTCAGTGCGGACCAGCTTAGGGCATAGATGAGCCAGGCGATTAAACTTCTTCACGGCTTCATTGACCGAGAGGTTGCCCTGTCGGAATTCCGTGAACTCGTCGTAGTGTTTGTTTGTGACACGCATATTGAAGAATTCTTCGAAGAACTCTGATTCGAAGTCTGACCACGTCATCTGGTTCACCAGTCTCTTGGCCTTGACCCTTTCCCACCACATTCTGGCATCCCCAGAAAGGCAAAATGATGCACACTTAATCTTCTCATGTTCCGGCCAGTCCAGCAGCTCCATCGTACTCTCTACGGTTTTGAACCATGCTTGCGCATCCCACGGTTCACCGATACCCAAGAAATTTTCCGGTTTCAGCCTCAACCACTAGATCAGATAAGCCTCTTGTCGTGCTATAGTGGTCGAGCCTGACGGAGGGGTTTGCATAATCGTAGGCGCGACAGGTACAGCAGTCTGGTTCGCCAGGGGAGTAGTAAAATTTTCTTGTTGATTCATCAGGGTATTAATGGTTTGCTGCTGTTCGGTGACCTGACGCTGGAGTTGGGTCACCAATTGCAGCAGATCAGGCGGTGGGGCTGCCTCGTTAAGTCGGTTACTCTGTCTTCTAGCCATGTTTTTCTTCACCAAAGACAGGTATGGTCAATATCAGTTTTTTTTCCTACTCCTATATTATTCCTAATACTAATTCATCAAAGAATATAAAATATCATTCATCGGTACGTATCTTAACATACTTTTTCATCATACTATCGTTCTTACTTGCATATCTTAAAGTCATATAACATCTTAAAAGTGCTTACTATCATAAAACATGCACAGGGGTACTTACTTGGAAGCTGCAGGAAGAGGGCTTGATGTGTGTGTAGTGAGATGGTTACTGCTCTGATACCAACCTGTAACGCCCGCTTTTTTTTTTCTTTCGTAAGCGGCGTTACGTTAACATGCTTAGGGCATGTAGACATCATAAGGCAGCGGAATAACTTTAACTTATACATGCTCTGTTATCATTCTTAACTTAATGATATAGGAACCTTAGCATATTAACTTTGAACTTAAGCATCATATCATATCATGTCATACGTAACATCATATCATAAGGTTCCACAGGTCATTATTTAGACATATAAGTAACCAAGGTGAAGTTCTAGCATAAACCGTAAACATAAAGTTTCCTGGGCCAAGTCACTACTACACACATGCGTTCTTGCCCTCCTACTGCTTCCTTCATTGTCCCCTTGAATGATCTGCGATATAAGGAAATAAGACTATAAGCACACAGGCTTAGTAAGACTCTTTCCTACTCACAAAACCATTCATCATTCATCATCTCATAATGAGCACATAAAACATTAACATACTTGGTGCTCTACTTGGAACATAACATCTTACATCACTTATCGTATACATAGCATGGCATGAACATAAACATAGTAGACATTCTAAGCATGGCATAATTCATGGCATAACTCATAAACATAGTAGACATTCTAAGCATGGCATAATTCATGGCATAAATCATAAACATAGTAGACATTCTAAGCATGACATAATTCATGGCATAAATCATAAACATAGTAGCATGGCATCTTTCATGGCATAAATCATAAACATAGTAGCATGGCATCTTTCATGGCATAAATCATAAACATAGTAGCATGGCATCTTTCATGGCATAAATCATAAACATAGTAGCATGACATCTTTCATGGCATAAATCATAAACATGGTAGCATGGCATAATACCTATCATAGCATATGAACATCTTCCTAACATAATCATGGCATAGATCATTCATTCTCATGCATACTTCTTAACATGAAACGTAAGCATATCATCTTATCAACATAGCATAATGCATAGCATGAATGGATGCATGAGTGGAATGCATATACATAAGGGATGCTTAACTTTTAAAACATACTTTTAATTTGCTTAAACATAATCATCATAACATCATTTGGGGTCCCCGGCTTGTACCACATACATACATCATAGCGCGCATCCCTAGCAAGTCCGAGGTCGCGAGCCCCAACCTACTAGGGTAAGGACAGCATAGTCGGTAGTCCCCGAACCGAGGCATTCTTAAGGTGCCCATCCCTGTTGCACAGCTCCGGTAGTGCCAGAACCGTGGACAGCTTCGGTAGTCCAGAACCGGGGCGTTCTTAAGGTGCCCATCCCTTGGACCCATACTTCGGTCCGGTACAAGCCCATACATAAAGTAAAATACTTTTCATGTTTCATCATTCATAAGACATTCATGGCATACTTATCATAGCATAACTTGTTACGGCTCGGCCCGTCTACCGGCCCATTTACCGGTCCTCTCGACCGTCGTACCGTCGACCATCGACCGTGCCGTTTAGCATATTTATGCCTTAAAGACATAAGCATCATCTTTCATTCATCATACTTGTCATTCATCATTTTCATTCTTAGACATGGCATATGTACACATCATTCATAGAGCATGGCATACATTCGTATTATCCTAAAACATGGCATATCATTCATAAACATGGCAAATCATTCATAAACATGGCATATCATTCGTAAACATGGCATATCATTCATAAACATGGCATATCATTCGTAAACATGGCATATCATTCATAAACATGGCATATCATTTATAAACATGACATATCATTCATAAACATGACATATCATTCATAAACACAAATGACATCTTACCATAGGGCCATTGGGACCCTTACTTGAAATAAATCTTAACTTTTACCCTATTAACCCTTCTTGGCCGAAACTTGTGGAGTCCCAAGGCCATGTGAAAATTCACATAATCACCTTCCATCATCCTTATATCATGGCAACACATAAACATATGCTTGAAGTTAAAGACTCAACCCTAACCCTTGGGTCCTTGGGGTTGGCCGAACCATATTGGGCCTCTAGGGTACCCCAAAAATTCCCAAAAATTATAACTAACCTCTACACATCATAAGGGAACATTAAATAACATTATCATGATTTTTAGCATAATTATAGACCTTTAAAACATGGTGGCCGAAACCCTTAAACTCAGGGTTCTTAGTTTTTGTTTCTTTCATGTTGGCCGAAACCCTAGGGTGTCCTAGGGTACTCCAAAAATTCCCAAAAATTATACTTAACCTCTACACATCAGAAGGAAACATTAAACAACATTATCATGATTTTTAGCATAATTATAGACCTTTAAAACATGGTGGTCGAAACCCTTAAACTCAGGGTTCTTAGTTTTTGTTTCTTTCATGTTGGCCGAAACCCTAGGGTATCCTAGGGTACTCCAAAAATTCCCAAAAAATTATACTTAACTTCTAAACATCATAAGGGAACATTAAATAGCATTATACAGATTTTTAGCATAATTTTAGATCTTAAAAACATGGTGGCCGAAACCTTTAAACATAAAGTTCTTGGTTTTCTTTCCTTTCAACATCAAATCCAAAAACTATCCAATATATCATGCTAAAAATCATAAAAATCATAGGGAACTATTATAACACAGGTGAGGGAGTCTTACCTTGGGTTTCTTGATTTTTCGAACCTAGGAAGAGAAGAAGATTGCAAGATCTTTGGATACTAGAGCCCCCTTGTCTTTGTATTCTTGTGAAGACCTTAGATCTAGGAGATGGAACCTTGGTGGAAGCTTTTCCAAGGGAAAAGCCCCTTCTTGGTGCTCGGCAAGAATGAGGGGAGGAAGAGTTTAAAAAATGAATGTAATGGGAAGAAGAGGTAACTCCCAAAACCCCCCTTTAATAGCCCATTAAGGAGGTAAATGAATAGTCTCTCCATGACTCTTCATCTTCTTCTTAATCTTAACTTATATCCACTTCATTTCCTCATAGAAATCCCTTTCTAGGTGAGTTGGTTAAGGCTTACATGATTGTACAAGAGGTCCAAGGTTCAATCCTTGGCTCATGCACCTTTATTTTTATTTCATTTATTTTATTATTTTTATTTTCCCTAAATTCCGAAAATTCCCCTAAAATCATCCATAATTATGCTAATATTCCTAAATAAAATTATTTTATATTTATATTAATTTTTCCTAATTTATATTAATTTTACCTAATTAATACACATTTTTTGAGCCCATTTAAAGCTCATTAGTACCTAATTTCTCCATTAAAATAGAGAAATTAGGCTAAGACTTACCCATAATCATGCTAATATGCCTAATTAAATCCTATTTATATTTATACTAATTATTACCGAAATCCACCTATAATCATGGTACTAAAAAGCCCACATAAAGCCCATTAGTACTTAGTTTTCTCAATTTAAATGAGAAAACATGGATTTTCTAGGCCAAAGTTCCCCTTAATATTTCTAGGTCCCTTGGAAAATTATTTAAACATGCTTAATATTTTAAGAAAATATTAAGAGAATTTTCCGGGTCGTTACATGAACGATATGTACGTATGCCATGTTTAAGAATGAAGATGATGAACGAAAATGATAACCATGACCCTAAGACAAAATGATGTAAGCATGACATACATTATGAATGAAGATGATGAATGTTCATGCCTTTAAGGCATCATAATGTTAAGTATGAATGATGAAACGTTAAGTATGTCTATGTCATGCTAAGGGATGGGCACCTTAAGAACACCCCGATTTTGGACTACCGAAGCTGTCCACGGTTCTGGAACTACCGCAGCTGTTCCTATTCCTATGTTAAGTTTCATGAAACAATATTTTGTTTATGTCATGAATGTTCTATGAATGATGAAGCATGTTAAGTAATTTATTTTTAAGAATGGGCTTGTACCGGACCAAAGTAAGGGTCCAAGGGATGGGCACCTTAAGAACGCCTCGGTTCTAGACTACCGAAGCTGTCCACGGTTCTGGGACTACTGTAGCCGTCCAACAGGGATGGGCACCTTAAGAACGCCCCGGTTTTTGGAACTACCGTAGCTGTTCCTACCCTAGTAGGTCGGGGCTCGCTACCTCGTATTTACTTAGGGATGCGCGCTTATGATGTATGTATGTGGTACAAGCCGGGGACCCCAATGATGTTATGATTATGTTTAAGTATTTAAAAGTATGGTTTCAAACTAAGC
Source organism: Boesenbergia rotunda (assembly GCA_024364735.1). Lineage (NCBI taxonomy): Eukaryota > Viridiplantae > Streptophyta > Magnoliopsida > Zingiberales > Zingiberaceae > Boesenbergia > Boesenbergia rotunda. The sequence goes on from JAGFNQ010000765.1 coordinate 121,052, forward strand.
ATCCTTATGATATATGCATTTGACGCATGCATTCATCCATGTTATGCATTATGCTATGATAAGTATGTTTAGGCAAAGTATGTGTATGCAAAGTATGTTAATGCAAGTATGTTTATGCAAATAATTATATTTATGTTCATGTTAAGAATGATGCCATGATTATATTTATGTTCATGTTAAGAATGATGCCATGATTATATTTATGTTTATGATAAGAAGTATGTCATGATGAGTAGGATTTAAGCATTATGTTTATGTTTATGCGACGTATGGATTTTTGTGAGTAGGAAAGGGTCTTACTAAGCCTATGTGCTTATAGTCTTATTGTCTCATACCGCAGATCAAGCAAACAGAGGTTACTAGGTGAAGCAGCAGGAGGAGCCAAAAGTGTGTGTGTGATAGTGACATGGTAGAGGAAAGAGGAACAAGACTCTTCTATTATGTTTTGTGTTTGAAAATGACTCTTTAGATTCTATGCTATACTTATGATAAGTTACTTGCTACTTATGATGCTCATGGATAAAGTACGGAATGTTATGCTTTGATATGCTAAGTTACAATGCTACCATGTTTATGAACGATAAGTTAAGGCATGCATATGTGTTCAGGTAATAGTTGCATGGTAAAACGCATGTGTAAGAAGGAAAAAAAAATTGATTGTGCTACATTAAGATATTCCTATGCCGTATGTATGTGTATGTATGTTAGCGTAACGCCGTCTCTTTCGCCACACCGTATGTAACACCCACTTTTATTTTCATAAAGCGGCGTTACGCTAAACATACATGTGCATATCAAACATCTTAATGCAGCGGAATCATAAATTCTTTTTCACATGCTTTTAACCATGCAATTAGTGCTTAAATCATATACACATATCTAGCATCATGATATCAACTTTTTGTAACACATTCATAAGCTTCCATGAGCATTTCAGGTAACCTATTACCCGCATGCATAGCATCATGATTATTTACTTTTCATAATTCATTCATAAGCCTTTCGGGTAGCAAGTAGTTTATTCGTAACTTCATAAATAGTAGGTTGTTTCATAGGCATAGCTATCATAAGTAGAGCATAACCAACATAAGTATTGTAAGATAACAAAACATGAAATCAGTGAAATGAGAGGGACTCTTGGCCATGTCACTACCACACACACATGGTCTTGCCTCTCCTGCTGCTTCCTTTGAAATCTCTTGCTTAATCTGCAGTATAAGAAAATAAAACTATAAGCACGGAGGTTTAGTAAGACCCTTTTCCTACTCACAAAATCCATACGTCGTATAAACATGAACATATTACTTCTTATCGTGAACATCTACACGGTCACGGCATCATCATTTTAGCATAAGCATAATTGAAATCATGGCATCAGAATTTAGCATGAATATAGATATCATCATGGCATCAGCATGAACGTAGATATCATCATGGCATCATAGTCTAACATGAACATGAATAAAATCATGGCATCATAAATTAACATGAACATGAATAAAATTATGGCATCATAAATTAACATGAACATGAATAAAATCATGGCATTATAATTTGGCATGAACACAATTAAAATCATGGCATCATAAATTAGCATGAACGTAAATCAAATCATGACATCCTAACTTAGCATAACCATAAATAAATCATGGCATCATAAATTAGCATGAACATAAATAAAATCATGGCATCATAAATTAGCATGAACATAAATAAAATCATGGCATCATAAATTAGCATGAACATAAATAAAATCATGGCATCCTAACTTAGCATAACCATAAATAAATCATGGCATCATAAATTAGCATGAACATAAATAAAATCATGACATTATAAATTAGCATAAACATAAATAAGATCATTTGCATAAACATACCTTGCATAAACTTACTTTGCATAATATTCTTATCATAAATATAATGCATAACATGGATGGATGCATGTGGCAATGTATATATATATAAGGATGCTTAATCTTTAAAATCACGCTTTTAAATACTTTAACATAATATCATTGGGCTCTGGCTTGTACCACATTCATACATCATATACGCGCATCCCTAAGTAAATACGAGGTAGCTAATCTCGACCTACTAGGGTAAGGACAGCTTCATCGGTAGTCCCGAACCGTAAGGACAGCTTCATCGGTAGTCCCAAACCATGGACTGCTTCATCGGTAGTCCAGAACCGTGGACCTTACTTAGGTCCGGTACAAGCCCATTCATAAAATAAAATATCTTCACATGCTTCTTCATTCATAAACATTCATAGCATATTCATTCATTCATCATTTTCGTTCCATAACATCATTATGCCTCGAAAGCATAAACTTTAACTTCATTCATCCTTTTCATTCTTAAACATGGCATACGTACATATTATTCATAAAGCATGGCATACATGTAAATTATACATAAAGCATGGCATACATACGTATCATTCCTAAAGCATGACATACCTACATATCATTCATAAGACCTGGCATACATACATATCATTCATAAATCATAACATACATACATATCATTCATAAATCATGGCACATGTCTAAACACTTAGGAATCATCTTCACAAGTGACCTACATATAATTCATGATACATAAGCTAGGATTTCAATTGGCATAACTATTCTTCCAACATACTTAAATCTCTACATACATCATAGTACCCCATAGACCTGCATCCTTGGGGTCTTAACCCAACCCAAACCCTAAATCTTGGGAGTTGGCCGAATGGTTCCCTAGCATGAGGCTCCATCACTCACTCAATAGGGAGGGTTCCATGAGTAAAAGAACATCCATACATCACATACAAGGCCTTAGGGAGCCATCAAACCCCCATAATTGGAGTTAACCTAAGCCCTAGCCCTACCTTGGGGCCTTGGCCGAAACCCTAATGGGTTACCATCACATGAATAAATTCATAAAAATATAAATTTACATCCTACACCTTACACATACTTCCATAGGAAAACATTTGCACCCTTGTTTGGAGTTAACCTTAAGCCCTAGCCCTACCTTGGGACCTTGGTCGAAACCCTAATGGGTCACCATCACATGAATAAATTCATAAAGTTACAAATTTACATCCTATAATTTACATATACTTCCATAGAAAACATTTGAACCCTTGCTTGGAGTTAACCTTGAGCCCTAGCCCTAAATCCCATCTTGGCCGAAAGTTTCTAGGGCCTTACATCATGTACAAACTTTCACATAACCCTTATTAACATCTCTTACCACATAATAAAACATAAGGAACAATATTAAAGAGTTGGATCCAAACCAAATCATAGAACCCATGGTGGCCGAAACCCTTGATAGCCCTAACTTTGGTGTTTCTTCATATATGGTTCAAACAATTTATTGTATCATGAAAATAACTCAAAAACCATTATACCACAGGTGAGGGAGTCTTACCTTGGGTTATCTTGGTTTTTAGACCTTAAAAGGGAAGATGATGAAGACTTTGGTTGTCCCTTGATCACCCTTAGCCCTTGTAACCTTGTAGATGACCCTTAACACTTGAAGATTAAGCCCTCTTGTGAAGTTTTCTCAAAGAAAACCTTCCTTGAAGTTTCGGCCAGCTTGAGGGAGGAGGAAGAAGAGAGGTGGAATTGATGGAAGGAAGAAAGAAACTCCCAAACCCCCTCTTTATAACACATTAAGGAGGGTAAGTGAAGAGTCATGGTTGATGACTCTTCATTTTTCCTAAGCCTTAACCATAATCCACTTCATTTCCTCATAGCACTCCCTTGCTAGGTGAATTGGATAGAGCATGCATGGTTGAACAAGAGATCCAAGGTTCAATCCTTGGTGCATGCACTAATTTTTTTTGTATTTTTTTTGTATTTTATTTTCTATTATTTCGAAAATCCTTCAAAAATCTCCGCATAATTATGTTAATATTTCTCATTAAAACCTCTTTATATTTACATAAATTTTTACCTAAAATTCACCAATAATTAAGGTACTAGAAAGCCCATATAAAGCCCATTAGTGCTTATTTTTCCCAATTTAAATGAGAAAACATGGATTTCTAAGATAAAATCTGTATTAATATTTCTAGGTCCCTTGGAAAATTATCTAGACATGCTCAATATTTTAAAAAAATATTAAGAGAATTTTCGGGTCGTTACACCGTAAGGTGTGGGAAAAAGACGGGCGTTACAGCCAAATTGTGCTAACTTGAATGAAGTTTTGTATCAAGAATGAGTTGCAATTGATGTGGAATGTGATGTTTCAAGTTCTTGTGTGCCAAGTTGAAAATTTAGGAGTTAGTGCTGAGTGGGAATGTGGTGTATCAGTGTTAAAAAAAACGAATTTAATTATGCAGTGAATGGAAGGTGCCAATTCAGATGAGAGTTGAATGTTGTGAATTTGAAACAAGGTGGCTGCATTAAACAGTGAGGACAAGCAAAGTTATCAAGCACACTCCATTAAACCAAGCTGAGATGTTTAGAGCTTTTCAGAACCTTTCAGAAATATTCAAAACTATCGGACTTGGGAAAAAGGGCAAGCCACTTGTAGAGCTGAATGAAAAATCAGTTAGAATAGGGTTGAGAAGTAGCTGAGCCATTAAATGAAAGAAGAGCTCTGAAATTTTGAAATCTTGGAGATGTTGGAAGCTGTCAGCTCTGTTTTGGAGTTTTTCACCTTGTGAAGTTGTGAGGTTACTGAGTTACTGAACGTGAGTTGCTAGCCATTGAAAAAAAATAGAGAAACTTAGCTGCAAACAAAAACATAAAAGAAAAAGCAACTGAAAAACAAAAGAAAAGGAAAGAAAAAGAAAAAAGAAATATGAAGTGGGAATCAAGTGATGGGTTAGAATTCTGAATTTGAAGAGGAGAACAAGATGCTAGTTGGACTTTAGATGTAATAGTGATTGAAAAGAAGTGATCTTGGCAGAAGAGAGTTCAGAGTTCTGCAGTTTTCAGTTACTGTTCGAGCCCTGATCGGTCTCCAGACCGATCAGGGAGGTGTCTGATAGGTCACTCAGACCGATCAGAAGGAGCTTAGTTCGATCAGATGTAAGCCAGAACGATCAGAAGACTACTAAACCTTTCAGACGAAGACATGATCGGTCTCTTGACCGATCAGGATGAGTCTGATTGGTCTCTGGACCGATCAGCAGGTTGGCACACATCAACTTTGGGTACATAGTGAGGATTTCTCATCCAATCAGATCAATGATTGTTTCCTACTCCATTTTAAGCTCTGATTTCACTAGAAGATACCATCAAAGGGGCAAAGTTCATTACACTTTTGAGTGTCCAAGTCTTCCACTTTCTCTACTTTTTCCATATTTTCTTATTATGCCATATTTCTTTTTCATATTTTCTCATCATGTTATATTTCTTTACTTTCTTTATCATGAATCTTTAGTATCAAAGTTCATTAAACTTCTATTTCATTCTTATCATTTCATATTTCTTTAACTTGTTTGAATAAGCTTTTGTAAGTGTGGATCCAAATCAAGAATGATGGTGGAGAGTAGATAATAAGCAAGCTTATGGTAGTGCAAGAACCATATTGTGTCTGAATGAGCTTCATTTTTATTGAAAATGTAGAATTTAGGAAAAGAGCCACTAAATATTCCCTTGAGAGGTTTTGTCAGTTAATTCATCTCAATGAGTTATAAAGGATGAAGTATACTAAGTTGTTGATTTAAGGACAAGATACTAGTTCATTGAGTTTAGATTTTTGAGAATTAACAACCCTAGGTAATTTCCTTTCAATTGCTTCTAACTATGATTGAGAATAATCTAGGGGTACATGTTTAGTTAGCTTGTGCGAGACGGCCAAGAGTAAGTGTGGGGGAGTTGATAACTACCATTTTGTTGATGGAATTAGGCTCTCAAATCCATGTTTTGATCCACTTTTATACCCTTAAGTTTGCATTTACATTATGTTTCATGAATTCTTTCTATTTTAGCTTAAGATTCAATTCTTTCTATATTTAAGATGTTTTGGCACTAAAATGTAAATCTAATTTTGTAGGCATCAAATGATCATGGACCTAGATCAGATTGGGTCAAACTTGAGTTCAGAATTGACTTTGATCAAAGGGATCAAGGTGATCAAGCATCGGATTAATATAGGTCATTCGATCAAGAAATGGCTAGATTTGAGACATCCATCAACTTTTGATCAATCTATGTTCAAGATAGAGTTAGTCAAGTTCATGGATCAAGATCTGAAGTTTGGAGTCTAATCAGAGTTAATCCAGCCATTGGATCAAGCTCGAGAGGGTCTAAGCCGTCCATTCAAAGATCAGAGCAATCTGAGCCATCCGTTGCAAATCTGGAAGATCCAAGCTACTAAGGAGTAGATCCTGACCCTTGATTGAGAACTGGAAGGTTTGAGTTCGATCTGACTTGATCTGATCGTTGGATGACATGAAAAGGATCACAACCGTTTATTTTCAAAAGGAATTAGTTAAATTGGGAATTCCCTCCCCAGATTTGCGTCGTCGTCGCTAGATCTCGTTTCCAGCTTTCCCATTCATCTTTGTTCTTCATCTCCGATCGCACGCGGCCACCCAGATCCAGTTCTTCTTCAGATTTCAAATCGTCAAGGTCAGTTTTTGCGAGAAGTTGCAATCAATTCATCTCAGGAAGCTCATGTGAGGGTGTCACCGAGAGCTCGCTTCATCCGATCAATCTTCGCTTGATTTCCATTCTTCATCAATCGGAGCAAGTCAGAGGGGGTTCTCTGAGTTGTTCTAAGGGTCCCTGAGCTACCATTCACCATTCCAATCATCAAGGGGGAAGAGTTCGGAGGAAGTTTCAGATCGCACGACTAAGCTAAGCAAATTGATCGCAGAAATTGATTCCCGTCTGATTCTCGAGCGAGGGGGTTCTGAGCTCGATTCTTGTGTGACGGCAAGGAGAAAATCCTAGTGAAGAACTTGAACTGGTGTCAATTACTTGTAGATTTAAGTTTCTAAACATTATTTCTTAGCTTTCCAGTTTGTTTCGTATCGTATCAGATCACATTTCATCTACTGATCGGTCGTTCGATCGATCCAGGCAGCACCTGATCGGTCACCAGTCTGATCAGGCTTGTATCTGATTGGTCAGCCGACCGATCAGGTAACCACATCTACAATTCAGCCCTGTTTTTAAGCATTCAATTTGTATTGCGTGAATTCCATTTAATTTCTGCAACTTAGCTACAGATTTATTGTTGCTTGTCCTTGAAGCTAGTTTAGTTCTTCAATTCCATAATTTCATATCGAATTGGTTGTCTTTGTTAAGTTAGGTTTTTACAAGTTACTAGTTTAATTCCTGCTTTAGCCAATTTCATTTCAAACTTTACTCTCATTCTTATTTGCAAAACAAAACCCCCATTCCAATTTGAAAACCCAAAAACAACCTCAAACGACAACTACAAGTTTGAATTAAGCATTCACAACTAGTCATTGGAAAAATATGACCTGAGGCCCCTATTCTACATTTAATTTTGTTAGCCAAGGGTTTTCAGCTTACGAATATCTAAATTTGAGGCTCATTCGTGACACCTGTTGTGGGCACCATCACTCAGCTTCCTCCCGGTGCTTCCTTGTGGTCGGCGGGCTGGGAGGCCTTATGTGGCCAGTGGCGCAAGGAGGAAAGGGAGGAGGTTGTCGGCGGAAACCCTAGAGTCTAGGGTTTGTTGGTGGGTGGAAGAAGGTGGTGTTGGGTGGCCCTTGGTGACTCCGGTTCTTGATAGATCGTCGCCCACACGACGTCCAAGAGGGAAGGGTCATGCAATAGAAGATCGCGAGGTAACGAGAGGTATACCTTCTCTTATGGCTCTTAGTTCTTTCTATTATTTCATGTGTGATTAATTAATTATCTTGCTCTTAATTATTTGTTAATTAATTATGATAATTAATTGTTATGGACCTCAATAATAAATACAAAAATTGGTGATCCACTCGTCGTCCTTTCTGCGACTAATTAGTTAGGCGAGTTACAAGGCTTGAATGTCATGTTTGGCCAAGGTGTAACTCGAATCAATTAGTACGACGATGAGACGGTTGGCGATCCACTCGTCGTCTTTTCTGCGACTGATTAGTTAGGCGAGTTACAAGGCTTGAACGTCATGTTTGGCCAAGGTGTAACTCGAATCAATTAGTACGACGACGAGACGGTTGTTTGGGAGATAGGTTTCATTTGGATTAAATTTTTAATTCGTAGATATGGAGAGGTTTCCCATGGACGACCCAGTATTCGCTTAGGAAACCCGCCAAGTTATTCCAACAAATGGTATCAGAGCTGAGGTTTCCGATTTTGTGTGTTTAGGATTCGGTTACTTTTTGCACTTTATCATGTATTTTATTTTTGCCGGATAGTAGGATGTGCGTAGGCTAACTCTTTGGTTCTAGGCTCAAGATTCCCTATTATGGCTTAAATAATGTTTGTATGTGATTGGTAGTGCATGGTTGTAATTTATTGAATCCTCGGGGTTAACGAGGCTAAATTAGTATTTAATTTTTGTAATTAAATACGACACCTGTTTAGTCATGCATTTATTTACTTTCGAGCTAGATTTAATATACACTCCTTTGTGGAGTATAGGATCGATGGATGTAAATAAATAGTTTTTCATTTCGACTCAGAGATCCCTTCAATGGTGGCTTGCGCATGGTTTAGGGAGGAGCGGACGAGGTGGCGACACGACTGGAGGCGCATTGGAGACCAAAACCATGATAGTTGGAAAAATTTAGAATTTTTCTTATTTATTGTTTTGGTTTATGTGTTTGTCGTGTGTGCTTGAAAATTTCTCATTATAAATAACTAAGTGGGAGAGGGACGCTAAGGGTCCCGCATCCTCCATTACTAATTTGACAAGTGATGTGAACAAGCTTGCTCATCGGCTCTGAGTGCCTTCCTCCCCATCGGATGGGATTGTTCTGTGGATCACTAGGTCAGACATGATTATAGAAAATTATTAAAGAGCGTGTGATTTTCCCCATCGGACGACACATAATCTGAGATAATTTTCTTAGTATCGTGTAATGGTAAACACTTAGATGCAAATAATAGTATTCTCCCCATCGGAGTCACTGCTATTATTTGTAGGGCCGAAGAGGACCAGCTATTAATTTTATTTGTCAAAAAGTTAGGTTAACAAGATAATAAATTAATGGGTAAAACCTCTTACAAATGTAGAATTCGTATACATCCACACTATCATTACACGCAAAATTCTCGGTGTTTTGAGGTGTTAGTTGATTTCAAATTTATTGTTTTAAGGAATCAATATTTTTTGAAATCTAAATTGTGTGATTGTTGTGATTCTCAGGTATTTTCAAAATGGATTTAGACCCACTTGATTTGATTCTAAGAGAAAACCAACTTAATGTCCCTAACAATAATGATTGAGAATTAAACCTGGACTTTGTCTCAACTGCCGAGGAATCCAATTGTGAGCTTGTCAAGTTTTTTGTTGAAAAGCCTAGCATGATTTATGATGATGAGGAGAAGGAATGTTTTAGGCGGTGGATAAAAGCAGACGAGATGGCGCAGTGTCATCAACATCAGGCTTCTTCCACTACCAGTGATAAAATATCCAATCTCAACGAACTCTTCGGATATCATAATCGGACCGCTAGGCAAGAGGCCATGAAAAACTTGACAATGACCACCATGATTGAGGTTTGCCCGTGAGGGAATATGTTCTCAAAATGATGGCTTGGTTAAATGAGATGGAAATCCTTGGAGCAAAAATCGATGGGGAAACCCAGGTCGATATCATCCTCCAATCTCTACCGAAGAGTTTTGAGTAGTCTCGCCTAAGCTACTATATGAACAAACGTTCATATTCGTTGGCGGAACATTTGACAGAACTCCTGGCGGCAGAAGGTTTTTCTCCTTAAAGTTCACATACTTTAATTGCTCAACGGGTTTCTACTTCTAAACCAAAAGGCAAGAAGAAGAAGAAACAAGCTGGAACAAAGAAATTGGCTGGATTACAGGGACCTCAGGATGGCGTGAAGAAGCCAAAAGGTAAGTGCTTCACGTGTAAGCAGTCTGGACATTGGAAGGCGGACTATCCCCACCGTCAGTAGAATAATTCAGGTATATCTTTTTCTTAAGTCGTTGTAACATGTTTAGCGGTGTTATATATCGGTACCTGGTGTGTAGATACAGGAGCCACTAATCATATCTGTATTTCTTTGCAGGGTTCCAGGAAACCCGATGACTAGCTGAGGAAGAGATAACCGTCTACATAGGATATGCTACGGAGGTGGCGGCTATTACAGTGGGAGATATTTATTTGTCTTTTTATAGAAAAATAAAGTTTTAGTTTTATGAAGATTGCTTTTATGTACCTATTTTTGGAAAGAACTCTATTTCAGTTTCTGAAATAATAAAGGATGGATATTCTATTACTTTGTGTTATAGAAAGATTATCTGTTCAGGTACATTGATAGGAAATTTGTACACTTTAGAACCAAAATCTCCCACGATTCAAAAAGAAGTTAATAGCTCATCATTTAACCAAAACATTGATACGATCTTTGATGAGATACGTTTACTTGATGTGTGGATACGTTTACTTGATGTGCCGCAAGTCTGAATCATTGATGAGATCAAAGAATTCAAGGCTGATGTGGAAAAACATTGAGGTAAAAGTATCACGACACTACGATCAGATCGTGGTGCCGAGTACCTCTTGGGAGAGTTTAGAACTTACTTATCAGAGGCTGGGATTCGATCCCAATTGTCTGCACCCGGTACGCCCCAACAGAACGGTGTAGCGGAGTGAAGGAATAGAACTCTTATGGAGATGGTTAAGTCGATGATGAGGTACTCCGAGTTGCCGGTCTCGTTCTGGGGATATGCTCTGGAAACGGTAGTGTACAGACTGAACTTGGTATCATCTAAGTCAGTACCCTCTACTCCCATAAAATTGTGGACTGGGCGAAAACCTGGTCTAAGACATATTCGGATTTGGGGTAATCCAACACATGTGCTACAGGGAGATACTAATAAGTTGGAATCTCATACAGAAGTACGCCTGCTCGTAGGCTATCTTAGAGGAACGAAAGGTGATTCTATAGTCCTAAGGATCGGAGGGTGATTGTTAGTACTGTTGGTGTCGGAAGCACCATATTGAACCTTGTTTTGATATTGGCAAAGAGTTCAAAGTTAAGTATTATTAGTGCTCTAACAATGTTACTCAAGTGTGCAGGAAAAGTCCTAGGAACACTAGGCATGAAGTCTTGGTTCTAAGAATTGGGCACTAAGTCTTGGTTGCGGGCTGGGCAACTAAGACCTGACATAAGGTTGGGCAATAAATCCTGGTCGTGGACTGGGCACTAAGACCTGGCTAAGGGCTGGGAACCGAAGACCTGGTGAGTAAAGCTGGGCACTAAGACCTGGTCGAGGACTGGCCACTGAAGACCTGATGAGTAAAGCTGGGCACTAAGTCCTGGTCGCAGACTGAGCACAAAGACCTGGTGAGTAAAGCTGGGCAAAAGTCCAACCGGAGGAGCCGGTTGGCAAAAAGGTAAATTCTCTCGAGAGGAGTAGGTGAGGACACAATCCCCGTAGGAGGGAACATTAGGCGTCGGTTCGAGCTAGGGTTCCATTTGGGAGACCCAAAGTCAGAACCAAGACAGCTTAGGCTGTAAATAATGTTTAATATATATTGTATATTTGCTTTTTGTGTTTTGAACTAACCCTGGTTGTAGGAAACGAAGGGACTGTGTTTCTGCAGCTCAGGCGCCTCATTGGAAGGAGGCACCTCACTCGGCTAGGCGCCTGTATGGATACAGGTGCCCCAGTGCAAGGCCAAACCAAGACCATCAAAGCAAACTGCGACAAAAGCCTTTGGACCAAGTCAAGCTCGGCGCCTATGTTAACACAGGCGCCCCAGTCAACTCAGGTGCCCCAGTTGAAGGGATAAGCGCTAGCCGAGTCTGTGGATAAGAGTTCGCGCAGGAGAGGCACGTGTAGGCGCCCCCTTCAACACAGGCGCCCAAGCGACCACTATAAAAGGGGGTTCACCCCCAAGGCTTCTACACAACTTTCAAATCTATCTCTCAACACTTTCGCTCAAGCGCTACGCTCCGGCACGCTCTGCATTCATGATTCAAGCGTCGCCGATGACTCGCTACTCTGAAATTCCTTCCACTTCGGTCGTCGGTAAAACTGTTAATTTTCTTAAGTGTTGTAACTGCTTTTTTCGATTCTATATCTGTACTCGAAACTGTAATCATTTCTACGAATATAGAATTGCCCAATTTAAATTGTCAAGGATCGTGGGTCTTGGAGTAGGAGCCGACCGCGACTCCGATCCAAGTAAAACACATCATGTTAGCGACTTTGCTTTAATATTTCCGCTGTGTATTTCTCATTACTATCCGAAAAATATTCGATCGATATTCACCCCCCCCCCCCGGTCTGATCCATCAAGTGGTATCAGAGCGGGTGGCTCAATCCTGGTGCAACCACCAGTTGAGCATTTTTTTCAGATTTTTCGCTTTTTGTTTCAAATAAATAATATTTTTTGAATTTTTTGCTTTTGATATTTTGCCTTTTTCAATTTTGAATTCTTATTTTTTCACCATATGTCAGAATCGATATAACGATCAATTTTTTAAAAAATTTGTCATAAACTTTTTAATTATTTTAATATTTTTCTTAAAATTCCTGCAAAAACTTGTCATAAATTTTTTATTATTTTACCTCAAAATTCGTGAAACACCTTTTGAGCTAGTTTTTTTTCTCTCTCTCCCGTACTACTAATCCAAGACTAAGACTTGGTACATTTTTGTTATTTCTTTTGTGTACGAGGTTTATATTCAATGGCCAATCAAGAATGGAATTGTGCCCGTCCACCCCTATTCTCTGGCAAGGATTTCAGATCTTGGAAAAGTCTAATGGAATCCCACCTGATGGCCAATTTGGATTTATGGTTGATAATCCAAACGGGGTTCACATTCCCCACAGAAGATGGAACATCGATCGCCTGGGATAAATTGAACAAACCAACTCTGAGGAAGATTGAGACTGATGCTAAGGCAACAGTAATCTTACAATGCGGCTTGACCAAAGAAGAATTGAAGCGGGTCGGATCCTTCAACTGTGCCAAAGAGATGTGGGAAATGCTAATTAATCTACATGAAGAGAGCTCTGATATTGAGATCTTAGAAGGTGCGATGTCCAACTTATCGAAGGATTCAGACGATAAAGAAGAAGATCAGGCAAGTTATTTTGCATTCTCGGCTCAAGCACAAGTAGATGAGACAGATTCGACACCCGACGTCGAAATCGAACCAGAGTCAGAAGACGAGTTTTCCGAGACAAAGTCAATAACTAATTTTGAATCATTTTCTGAATTAAGGTTAAATAATCAAGCTGATACTGCAATGGTCGAGGAAGGTATAGTTTCCATTGCAGGGAAAACTCCAAGAGAACTGCAAAAGAGGTCTCAACCAGTACCTAAGTCTGACTCAGACTCAGAATCTGACGACGAAGAAGGGGATCGTCGGAAACTAGTCCGATTGGCTCGCAACCACTACAAAATGCTGAAGAAAGAATCAAGCAAAAGAAAGATGATTAAAATCAAGGGGGATGCCTCCAAAAAGAAATCAAAATGTAACATTGTAGATTTAAAATCTAACAATCATATAGTATGTTATAAATGCAGGGAGAGAGGGAATTACCAAGACCAGTGTCCCATTCGTAAGAGTGGGTCTTCACCGTCTACAATAAAAAGAGCTCCCAAGAATGCTGGACAAACAATCGACAATGCTAAATCTACAGTATTTGAAAATCCAGTATTTACCTTGAATAATGTGATTGATTCATATAAATTAGTTAAGGCAAATTTTAGAGAATTAAAACAAGAAAATGAAACCTTGAAACATAAGGTCAATATGCTAGAAAATTTAATTCATAATCTTGCTGATTTCGAAAATCCGAAGTATTACTCCAATTGTGACCTTACTTAGATAATTGTTTGCTTTAATTGTGTGTTGCTTTTTATTTTTTATTTTATTAAAATTAGGATTGATTAGATTAAGGACTAAAGAGTTAGTTAAAACTTGAACAACCTAGTATTAGGTGAAGGTGAGATGATAGTAAGTTAGGGAAGCCTTTCTAATAAGATCAAGTGGGGCAAGGCGTACCCTACTCGGTATGTTTAGTCTAGTGGAACTAGCCGAAGCTACCGATCCAAAACCTAAACTAGTTAGACCAAAATTTTTCAAGAAGTAATTTGAAAATGAATTTTCGATAAAAAGCTTTGTCAAGGAAAGAGTTGTTGCTCCAATAAGGCTACAGCCAAAGAAGGCATCTGTGCCTCGCCAAGACCTGGAAGCTAATTATCGAAACTCAAATTCAATTTACTATTTGATAAATTTGAATCTAACACAAGTTTTGATTAAATCATAGATTTAACACTAATTCGAAGATAAAGATAAAACATCTCACAAAACAGATAAGATAACCTATTTTGTCATGTAGAACTGGGTGAGATGTCTAGGACCTAATAATGTAGTTCAACACTTTTTCAAAATCAACTCAAAATTAACTCAATTTTTCTCAAAATTAATTCTAAATTAACTCTATATGTTTTCTACTCAACATTTTTTAAAAAATTAAATTTCAAAATTAATTCATCAAACTAAGTCTTGATTGAATTATACTAAGATCTAGGACTTGATTGGGTCAATTATTGATTGGTCAAACCTAGTCAACACAATCAAACTTGGTCAACATTGAAGTCCCTTAAGGCACTTAGATAGAGTCAGACGGTGTCAGATACAGGGGGAGTTTTTTTTTTAATTCAAATTGTTCAAAAACCTTGTGCTCCAAAACTTATTATCATCTCAAAATAAGGTTTTCAAAAATTGGTTCAAAAACCTTGTTATATCACTATCTCTTTGAACAATCATCATCATTTCAAAAATATTTTTCAAAAACTGTGCTATCATTCCAAATTATGTTTTTGAAAATTATCTCCATGAAAATTATCATACTCAAAAGGTCATTCAAAATTATTCTTTTAATTTTGATAAACCCTAAGACATAGAGGAAGTCCTCTTCATGATCTACAAGAACTCCTAGGATGTGTCAAGTTTAGGGGGAGGTCAAATTAAAAGAATTATTGAACATTTCAAAATAATATATTGTCATACACTGTATTTTCAAAATCTTTTGAAAATCTAAGTATTTTCTCTTTCAAATTACTATCATTTTAATCTTATTTTAGTAAAAATCAATTTCAAAAACCTATTTTTTGAAATCACTTTTGAAAACAATATTTACTTGAGTTTGAAAATTTTCCAGGACACTTAGGAAAATGTCCTTGTAGTTAACAAGGTTTCCTAGGAATGTGTCAGACTGGAAAAGAAACCAAGTTAAATAAAATATTGTATTTTCAAAAGTACTAATAGTTTTAAAAAGTACTAATAGTTTTCAAAAGTACTAATGGTTTTTAAAATACTAATATTTTTCAAAGTATAAATATTTTTCAAAGCACAAATATTTCTCAAAGTAGAAATACTTTTCAAAGTGCCAATATTTGTTAGGTAGAAAATATTTTTCAAAGTACAAATTGTTATTTTTAATACTAACTACAATATTTTTTGAAAAAAAATTATGTGTTAAGTGCAAGATTTTTCGAAGAACAATTGTTTCCAATATTTTTCAGATTACTGATGGTGAAGTGTAAAATATCTTTCAAAATGCATGTTTTTGCACAATATTTTTCAAAGTGCACTATATTTGACTAGGTAAATTTTTTTAAAGTGCATAATTTTTTTTTTGGTGAATGTCCTTTTCTAAATGAATTTTTTGGCAATATTAAGTTCAAAATATTTTTTCTAAAAAGTTTCCAAGTGCACAATACTTTTCAAAGTATAATTTTTTTTTGGTGTAACTTAAGTACTTAATTCTTTTCTAATATTAGTCCTTTTTCAAGAAGGAAGATTTTTAAAATTATTTTGTCAAAAATTATATGTTTTTCAAAAATTATACTAAGTACTTTGCAAAGGAAAGAAGTTTTGTTTGGTGAGATTCATAGATCAAATTCAATGGGATCTTTCACTCACAAGTTATTTCATTAAGAACGCTTTATGAAACCTTTTGACCCCCGAATTTGACAAATCTAGATTAAGTGGGTTGGTTCTTTTCTTGCTTGAATTCACTAGAGTTGGGTCAATATGGATCTACAATTTGTTTTAACTAGCTCTAAGTTGAAATTGACTTGCAATAGTTGTTATCTATTCTTATTGATATATGGCCAAGGGGGAGAGTAGAAAAAGTGAAATTAAAAATTAAAATTCTTTCTTAAACTTTTTCCCCCTTTTCAAATAAAGCTTATCTTAGAAGCTCTCAAAAATATTTTCACTTTAACCTAAGGTTTTTCTAACTTAGAATCTCCTTTGTGATACTCAGAAAATTTTGTTTCAAAATATTATTTCAAACTGAACTTATGAGTATTTTTATACTTAGAACTCTTTTCAAGTATTAAAAAAAAATTTATGGTTGAATTTCTAAGTATTTCTAAGTGTTTCAAATTTTTTTAAGTGCATGTTTTTTCCTAAGTAAAATTTTTCTTAGTAAACAAAATTTGTCTGAGCAAAAACTTTTTGAAAATTATGGCAAATGTTTCTAAGTAAAGTTTTTTTGGTGAAAAATTTGTCTAGAATTGGGCACCAAAAACCTGGTGAGTAAAGCTGGGCACTAAGTCCTGGTCGCGGACTGGGCACGAAGACCTGGTGAGTAAAGCTGGGCAAAAGTCCAACCGGAGGAGCCGGTTGGCAAAAAGGTAAATTCTCCCGAGAGGAGTAGGTGAGGACGCGTTCCCCGTAGGAGGAAACATTAGGCGTTGGTTCGACCTAGGGTTCCATTTGGGAGAGCCAAAGTCAGAACCAAGACAACTTAGACTGTAAATAATGTTTAATATATATTGTATATTTGCTTTTTGTGTTTGGAACTAACCCTGGTCGCAGGAAACGAAGGGACTGTGTTTCTGCAGCTCAGGCGCATCATTGGAAGGAGGCGCCTCACTAGGCTAGTTGGCTGTATGGATACAGGCGCCCCAGTGCAAGGCCAAACCAAGGCCATCAAAGAAAACTGCCACGAAAGCCTTTGGACCAAGTCAAGCTAGGCGCTTGTGTTAACACAGGCGCCCCAGTTGAAGGGATAAGCACTGGACGAGTCTGCGGATAAGAGTTCGCGTAGGAGAGGCCACGTGTAGGCGCCCCCTTCAACATAGGCGCCCAAGCGACCACTATAAAAGGGGGTTCACCCCCAAGGCTTCTATACAACTTGCAAATCTAGCTCTCAACACTTTCACTCATGCGCTACGGTCCGGCACGCTCTGCATTTGCGATTCAAGAGCTGATGACGACCCACTGCTCCGAATTCCTTCCACTTCGGTCGTCGGTAAAATCGTTAATTTTCTTAAGTGTTGTAACTGCTTTTTTCGATTCTATATCTGTATTCGGAACTGTAATCATTTCTACGAATATAGAATTGCCCAACGTAAATGGTCAAGGACCGTGGGCCTTGGAGTAGGAGCCGACCGCGACTCTGAATCATGTAAAACAAATCGTGTTAGCGACTTTGCTTTACTATTTCCGCTTGGTATTTCTCTTTACTATCCGAAAAATTTTCGATCGATATTCACCTCCTCCCCTCTATCGATTTACTCCAATCCAACAAGTATGAATGCCCGATTCTTACAGGAAGACTATGTGATGAACCACAAGCCCATGAGTAGAATTACTATTGAGGAATAAAGAGGGGACATTCCGACCTTAGTACCAATGGTACAAGAGGACATACCACAAGTCACTGCACCACGTGTCACAAAAGATACACAGGTGGTATTTCTGTAGGATGTGTATACTGAAAGACATGATTTCTTTATATGAACATCTTCATTTTGAAAAGAGAATCACAACTACACTAGGTGTCTGTTTATATTAGTACATGCACAAAGTCCAATTAATTTGCAGTGTAGATAACATGGTGTGTGGTGTCACACGGAAGATCATGTTATCAGTCCCTTGCTTGGTATAAATAAGAGGCCCACAACCGAGATGGAATTGGACAACTCATTGGGATGGTTGTAGTGTAATTAGGTGTGGTTGGTCTTGACCATAGAATTACACTAGTATGCTATGAGTACATTGAGCAGGACCGAAACCCGAGGTTAACCAATTTGTATTGACTCAATAATTAGATAGGACCTCAGTTTATATTATGGAGTACGATCCCTTAATCCCGAAATAATATCAGGCATATATTATTAATTATTAATTCTTTGATTTACCAATGAGCGAGATCTATTTTATTAGATCGATAGGTCCGGTATGTTGGGAAATAATATTAATAATATGATGTGCCGATGATTATTGACGGAATTCGTGTCCTGGTGAGTCAGGATGATGATGCCCCCTTGATGAGCTCAAAAGGTTCATCGTGCTAAACCCTGCAGGTGAATTTGAGCCAGCATGATGATAAGGTTGAGTGACACTAGTCAAGGGCCCAGAGGTTAATTAATTTAAATTGTCAGTAATTTAATTAATTAATGGGCATTCGAGATCTTAAACACGTGGGGATGGACGACTCGTAATAAGTGGAGCTCATATGTAAATATGGGGGTTGGTGAGGTAATTCAATGGGGGTCCTTTAGTGGAATAAATCCTCATTAATGGACCGGGTCCATTAGCAGGCCAAGATCCAACTCCTTCTCATGGTCCCTACTGTAGCCCTATATATATCGCATGGTGGCATGGAATCAAGTTGATGATTGATGAATTATTGTTGGAGGAAAAGAATAGGGGAGAGGAGAGACACACTTGTGACAGAGGAGAGATACAGAAAGAAAACAAAACAACTTGATCATTCACTAGAAAAGGTTACATATTTATAGGCTTAGTGGATAGGCACCAAGTCCACATACATTGAATCTAGACACTTCCAAAAAAACTTTATCCCAATCAAACTCTATCCCTATCTATTATTTGCCACATAATTAATCCACTAATTAATTATTTATTTTGAAACATTATTATTAACACTCCCCCTTGTTTCAAAATTACAAACACCAAGACATGATCTGAAATAAACAAACTTATCTCTGGGAAGTGACTTTGTCAAGATATCCGCCATTTGTTCATGCGTGCTACAATGCTCCAACATAATTTCATTATTTGTGACTAAGTCTCGAATAAAGTGTAGTCGAATATCAATATGCTTAGTCCTCGCATGGAAAGCTGGATTCTTTGTAATTGCAATTGTCGCCTTATTATCACAAAAAATAATAGTCGCATCTTTTTGTTCATGGTGAAGATCTGCAAGTAATCTTCTAACCCAAACTGCTTGACAGGCTGCTGAAGTTGCTGCTACATATTCTGCTTCTGAAGAGGATAAGGCAGTAGTAGCTTGCTTCTTTGAACTCCATGAAATTGCTCCTGATCCAAGATTAAAAACACTAGCGGAGGTGCTCTTTCGATCATCCATTGAACTTGCCCAATCACTATCAGTGAAACCGCAAAGATTGAATTTTGAAACTTTAGTGTACCAAATTCCATAATCCATCGTTCCGGCAATATAGCGCAAAATCCTTTTAGCTTCTCCAAGATGATGCTTCGTAGGATTTTGCATAAATCTGGAAACTACACCAACAGAAAAAGCAATATCAGGTCTAGTATGTGTTAAGTAAATTAAACCTCCAACCAAACTTCTGAAATTTTTTTCATTAGCTTTCTCTGAACCATCTTCCTGTTGTAACTTCTCATATACATTCATGGGCGTAGAAGCTGAATTGTAGTTGAGCAAACTGAATCTTTTAAGAAGATCTGTCGCATACTTTCTTTGTGAGATAAAAATCCCATCAACTCCTTGCTTCACTTCAAGACCAAGAAAATAATGTAATATTCCCATATCTGACATCTCAAATTTGTTCATCATACTGGATTTAAAATCAGCCAGCAGAAAATCAGAAGAGCTCATATATATTATATCATCGACATAAAGGCACACAATAAGATAATCATCTCTACCTTGTTTCTTCACATAAAGAGTGGGTTCATTTTCACTTTTTGTGAAACCATGTTGTCGAAAATAGCCATCAATTTTGCTATACCATGCACATGGGGCTTGTTTTAACCCATAAAGTGCTTGTCTCAACTTGTACACTTTTGTTTCTTTGCCTTCAATTATAAAGCCTTCCGGTTGAGCTACATACACTTCTTCTTGCAAGTCGCCATTCATGAATGCAAACTTAACATCAAATTGATAAACAGACCACTGTAATTGTGCAGCTAATGCTAGAATAATTCTCACAGTTTCAAATCTAGCAACTGGAGAGAAAGTTTCTTCGAAATCAATATCTTGTTGTTGTGAATACCCTTTAGCAACCAGTCGAGCCTTATATTTTTGGATGGTTCCATCAGCATGGTATTTTGTTTTAAACACCCACTTGAGCCCAATCACATTCTTGCCTTCAGGTAGATCAACCATTTCCCATGTTTCATTTTTATGGATTGCCAATAGCTCTTCATTCATTGCATTTCGCCATTCTTCCTTTGTGGCTACTTCTTCAAAAGTTGTAGGATCTCTAACAAAGAGAGCAAATTGACATGATGCATAAATTTTTCTCAAAGATCTAACCTTTGCTGGAGGTGATTCATCAGAAGACTCTTGTAAGGAGGATGGGCTGCTACTTGAATTTGATGGTGAAGAAGCTGGTGGCACTAAAGGGGATGATTCAACACCTTCAGTTGTTGGGGTTCTATTCTCCACTAAAATAGGAACTTGAGTCTCTTCTTCTTGTGAATTCCAATTTCAACTTGAATCTTCATCAAAATCTACATCTCTTCTTATAATCAATTTGCCAGTAAGAGGATTATACAACCGATATGCTTTTGATTGATTGCAATATACAACAAATATGCATTTTTCAGATTTTTTTCTCAAGTTTATGACGAAATTGAGGATTAATCAAAGCATATGCAATACAACAAAAAATTCTCAAGTGATTTACCGATGGTTTTCTCCCTCGCCATGATTCAAATGGTGTTTGATTCATTACCGCCTTTGTTGGAGAAATATTCAGTAGGTAAATTGATGTTGTCACTGCTTCAGCCCAAAATATACTTGGAAGTCCTTTGATATTCAGCAAACTTCTAGCCATCTCTACAACCGTTCGATTTTTTCGTTCGGCTACACCATTTTGCTCCAGTGTATAAGGTGCAGTCAATTCCCTATGGATACCATGCTCATCACAAAATTTATTAAATTCTTTAGATAAAAATTCACCTCCTCGATCTGTACGAAGAGTCTTTATTAAAGTACCATTCTGATTCTCCACAAGTGCCTTGAATTTTCTGAAATTTTCAAAAGTCTCTAACTTATCTGCTAGAAAATATACCCAACTCATTCGACTAAAATCATCAGTAAACATTAAGAAATATTTACTACCCCCAAACGATGTAGTCCTCATAGGACCACATAGATCAACGTGAATTATCTCAAGACATTCTGACGCTCTCCATGATTGTCCACTTGGAAAAGGTTTCCTTGTTTGTTTTCCAAGTACACATCCTTCACAAAAACCAAGAGAATTAATTTGGGGTAATCCATGAACCATACCTTTCTGATTGAAAAGCTGCATTCCTTTGATGTTGAGATGCCCATATCTGAAGTGCCACATCTTTGATGCATTTTCTTCATTAGCAATAAATGCTTGGTTTCTCACATTAGAGATCTTCAGCGGAAACATCTTATTTTCTGTCATTTGCACATTAACAATAGACTGTCCAGTATCTTTGTCAGAAATAATACAGACTTCATTATCAAATAAAATTGCATAGTCGCTTATCATTAATTGTCCAACACTTAACAAATTATGTGCCAAGTTAGGAACAAAATAGACATTGTAAAGTAATTTAACTTTACCATCACTAGTCTCCACAGCAATAATACCTTTGCATTCGACTTGTATCTGATTATTATCTCCAAGTCTAACTAACATCTTCTGTGATTCATCAAGTTCTTTAAATAATGACTTATTGCCTGCCATGTGATTTGAACATCCACTGTCCATAAACCAAATATCGTTTTGAACTTTGTTAGAATGAGAATGAACCATAAATAACTTACTTTCCTCATTTTCTTCTTTAACATAATTTGCTTGTGAACCACTTCTGCAATTTGCCTTTATATGCCCAAATTTTCCGCAACCATAACACTGAATGGAATTTTTATTCCATTTTTGATCTCCTTTGAATTGTCTCTCTTGTCCATTAAAATTACTTCTTCCTCTGCCACGTCCTCTACCACGAAAACCTCCTCTTCCTCGACCTCTGCCAGCGAAGTCTTCCTTTTTTTCTGTCTCCCCCTTCACTTGAGAAGCTTGAAATGCCTTTTCTTCATTCTTCTCAGTGGATCTATTTCTCCTTGCGTCATGAGCTTGCAAAGAACCCATTAGTTCATCAAAAGAGAAAGTTGAAAGATCTTTAGATTCCTCGATTGCAGTTACTATATAATCATATTTGGGAGTCAAACTTCGCAAAACTTTCAAAACAATAATTGCATCAGTGATCTTTTCTCCATAAGACCTCATTTGACTGACAATAGAAATTACTCTAGATGAAAAGTCTTGTAAAGTTTCATTACCCTTCATAAGCAAGGCCTCGAACTCACTTTTGAGGGTTTGGAGTTTCACTGCTATCACTCTGGAAGAGCCTTGGAATTCTTTCTACAGTATTTCCCATGCTTCTTTGGAAAATGTGGCAGTTGCAATTCTTGAGAAAATTGACTCATGTACTGCTTGCTGAAGGATGAACAGTGTCTTTGAATCTTTCTTCCTGTTCTCCTTTAATCGACCTTCATCAGCATCCTTGTCGTCAAAACCGTTCTCTACTAAATCCCAAAGATCTTGAGATTTAAATAGAGTCTTCATTTTGATACTCCAAAATTCATAGCACTCTCCTTTGAAAATGGGGATGAGGGGTTGAGAAATTCCATTGAATGCCATTGCAAGCAAACTAGGACACTTCAACCCAACTTTGCTCTGATACCACTCTGATGGAGGAAAAGAATAGGGGAGAGGAGAGACACACTTGTGACAGAGGAGAGATGCAGAAAGAAAACAAAACAACTTGATCATTCACTAGAAAAGGTTACATATTTATAGGCTTAGTGGATAGGCACCAAGTCCACATACATTGAATCTAGACACTTCCAAAAAAACTTTATCCCAATCAAACTCTATCCCTATCTATTATTTACCACATAATTAATCCACTAATTAATTATTTATTTTGAAACATTATTATTAACAATTAATCCTAGAGAACACAAGAAACCTAATCTCTTCTCTCCTCCTATTTCTCTCTCTCTCTATGGCGCCGAAGACGTCTTCTCCAAGGGTGACCTGCATGCAAAAATTGGCAACGTTCTTTGAAATTAAGAAATTGCAATTATAATTGCAATTTTGCAATTAATCAAGGAGGCAGCCAAAATTCTCCGATTGGAGAATTAATCCTTCAAGTTGCATGCAACCAATTCAAGCGTCTTCTCCCTGCTTGGAAAAGAGACTGGCGCCGGCATCTCCATCCATGGACTTGGGCGCCAGGTTCTCTCTGTTAGGAGAGGAGAAGGGCGCCGGCTTCTCCAAATTTGGAGTTGGGCACCGGCTTCTCTCTGCTTGGAGAAGAGAAGGGCATCGGCTTCTCCAAGTTTGGAGTTGGGCGTCAGCTTCTCGATGCTTGGAGTCTGGTGCTGGCTTCATCAGTATGAGGAGAAGGGTGCAGGTGGTGCCGGGTTCATCTGTGCAAGGAGAAGGGCGCCGGCGGCACTGGCTTCTTCTATGCGCGGAGAAGGGCAGTGGTTGGCGCCGACTTCTTCCGTACATGGAGGAGGTACCTAGGGTACTGGATGCAGACTTTGGAGGAATTGCTTAAGGACTTTGTCTTGATGCAACTCACAGTTCGGGCGCCGGTAATGGTGGAGAAGAAACGAAGGTTTTGTGTTTGGATTATCTTCTTCCTGGGGGCGGCCGACGGCATCCCTTTGGTTAGGAATTGATTGGCGCAAGGAGAATGGATCAACTTGGTGATCACGGATCTTGGTAGATCGTCACCCACACGACGTCCAAGAGGGGAGGATCATACGGTAGAAGATCGTAAGGTAATGGAAGGTATAATTCTTCCTTTGGCTCCTTTTGCTTATTTTGTGTCTTTATTATTTACCTCATCATTTCATGTGTGAAAGTTAATTATTTTGATTAGTTATCAAAGTTAATAATTAACTAACTGGATCTCGACCATAAACATAAAAGCCGGCGATCAACTCGTCACCTTTTCCGCGGTCGAACGGTCGAGCAAATTACAAGGCCGATTTTGGTAATTGGCCGAGTTGTAATTTGGATCGTTCGATACGGCACGAGATGGTTGTAGGGAGACGAGTCTCCACTCGGATTAATTTTTTAATCCGTAGACGTGGAGAAGTCTCTCGGATCAACTTAGTATTCGCTAAGGAAACCTGCCAAGCTATACCCAACAATTTCATCATATTGGGAGGGTTGTTAGACAACCTGAGAGATTCATGTTCTTGGGAGAGTCGTCGGACTTGGTCCCTGGAGAACATGAACCTGATCGCTGGACCTATATCGAGGAACATCCGCTTTGATGAGATAATCCAATCATATGGATTTGTTCAAAGACCAGATGAGATTTGTGTATATAAGAGATGTGACGAAAATGTAGTGGTATTTTTGTACTATACGTAGATGATATTTTACTCATTGGCAACAATGTCAAAATATTATCAAACATAGGGATGTGGTTGTCCAAACAGTTTGATATGAAGGACTTGGAAGAAGCGAAACACATCCTTGGGATCAAAGTTCTAAGGGATTGCCAAAAAAGGATGTTGTGCTTATCCCAAGCTTCATACATAGACACTATCCTAGCTCGTTTTAGCATGGAAAACTCCAAGAAAGGTTTTCTACCTTTCAGGCATGGAGTTCCTCTATCTAAGGAGATGTGTCATAAAACATCAAAGGAGATAAAGGCGGTTCCTTATGCTTCGGTTGTAGGAAGCCTCATGTATGCTATGTTATCAACGAGACCGGATATGTATTTTGCCGTGGGCATGATTAGCAGATATCAGAGTAACCCTGGACAGGGAAATTGGACTGTGGTAAAGCATATATTAGTACCTGAGAGGGACTTAAGATTATATGCTTGTTTACCAGGCAGACCAATTACTCCCTGTGGGTTATATGGATTCAAACTTCCAATCAGATAAAGACAAAATTAAGTAAACCTCGAGGTTTTGTGTTTACTTTAGGAGGTGTAACCATAGTATGGAAGAGTGACAAGCAGAAATGCGTGGCAGACTCCCCCATGGAAGTTGAGTATGTGGCAGCCTCTGAGGCGGCCAAAAGGAAACTGTATAGTTCAGGAACCTCATGATGGACTTGGATGTAATTCCTGGTTTGCCCAGAGCTATCGCAATTCGTTGTGATAACAGTGGTGTAGTTGCAAACTCGAAGGAACCACGAGCCCATAAGGCGAGTAAACACATAGAGCGCAAGTACCACCCAAGCAAGGAGAAGTTGTTGTCGCCTAGATTACTTCAGGGGATAACCTGGCAGATATTTTCACTGAGACCTTGGTAGTGAGAGCTTTTAGGCATGTGGAGGATAAGGGAGTCAGATGTATGACATTGTGAGGACAGCAGAGTCTTTTAGTATAAATGAGAGATTGTTAGGATGTATACTAAAAGCCTTGCTTTTTGTATGGACATCTATATTTTGAAAGAGAATCACAAAATCACTGTTGCATATTTATATTAGTATATGCATAATGTCTAATACTTTACACTATAGATAACATGGTGTATGGTGTCACATGGAAGATCATGTTATCAGTTCCTTGTAAAGTATAAGTGGAGGCTCACAACTGAGATGGAGTTGGACAAACCATCGGGATGGTTGTAGTGTAATTTGGTGTTGATTTATCTTGACCATAGAATTGCACTAGTACACTTTGTGTGCATTGAGAAGGACCAACATAGAGGTGATCCAATTTATACTGACTTTACAATTAGATCAGACCTCAGTATATTATGGAGTACATGCTCTGAATCCCTATATAATAACGAGCACATGTACTTAATAGCTATTTCTTTGATTTACTAATGGGCGAGATTTATTCTGTTAAATCAATAGGCCTGGTAAATTGGGAAATAATATTATTTACATGGTGTGTCATTGATTATAGACGGAATTCATGTCCTGGTGAGTCGGGATGATGATGCCCCCTTGATGAGCTCATAAGGTTCATCATGTTAAATCTTGCAAGTGGACTTGGTCCAACATGATGATAAGGATGAATGATACTAATTAAGGAGTTAGATGTTGATTAATTAAAATTATTAGTAATTTATATTAATCAACGGGCATTTGATATCTTAAACACGGGGAGAAATTGTACTCATAATAGGTGAAGCCCATATGTAAATATGGGGGTTGGTGAGGTGGTTCAATGAAGAGCCTTTAGTGGAATGGTTCTTCATTAATAGATCGGGTTTGGATCCATTAGCAAGCCAAGACCCAACTCCTCCTCATGGTTCCTATTGTAGCCCTATAAATACCCCATGGTGTCATGAAACCAAGGAGAATTCCAACATACGAAAACCCTAGACCTCCCTCTCTCTATTCTCTCATCTATTCTCTCACCCAGGTTAGGGGCTGCGCCGGTGCTAAAGAAGCAAGAAGAGAAGCCTTTCTCTCCTTTTCTTTTGGGCATGGAGCTTCATCCTAGGGAGCACTACCTGGTGGTGTTCGGCAGGAGCAAGGTGTTTGGATGTATACTAAAAGACTTGTCTTTTTCTATAAACATCTACATTTTGAAAGAGAATCACAATAACACAGTTACATGTTTATATTAGTATATGCATAATAGTATGATACTTTGCATTGTAAATAACATGGTGTGTGGTGACACACAGAAGATCATATTATCAATTCCTTGCATAGTATAAGTAGAGACTCACAACCGAGATAGAGTTGGACAAATCATCGGGATGGTTGTAATGTAATTAGGTGTGATTTATCTTGACCATAGAATTACACTAGTGCACTTTATATGCATTGAGCAAGACCAAAATAAAGGTGATCCAATTTGTATTGACTTTATAATTGGTTCAAACCTTGGTTTATTATGGAGTATAATCTCTAAATCCCGATATAATAACGGGCACGTGTATTTAGTATTTTATTTCTTTGATTTACCAATGAGCGAGATTTATTCTGTTAAATCGATAAGCTCGGTAAGTTGGAAAATAATATTATATACATGGTGTGCCATTGATTATTGATAGAATCCATGTCCTGGTGTGTCGGGATGATGATGCCCCCTTGATGAGCTTATAAGGTTCATCATGTTAAACTCTACAGGTGGATTTGATCCAACATGATGATAAGGTTAAGTGGTACTAGTGAAGGAGTTAGAAGCTGATTAATTAAAATTATCAGTAATTTAAATTAATCAACGAGCATTCGATATCTTAAACACGGGGTGATGGATGTACTCATAATAGGTGGAGCCCATATGAAAATATGGGGGTTGGTGAGGAAGTTCAATGGAGATCCTTTAGTGGAATGGATCTTCATTAATGGATCGGATTTGGATCCATTAGCGGGCCAAGACCCAACTCCTCCTCATGGTCCCTATCGTAGCCCTATATATACCTCATGAAGCCATCAAGAAACGAGATTTATCAAGCCTCATATTATTCTTCTCCCTCTCTCTCTCTCCCTCTCTCTCTCCTAGGGCACAAGAAGGTCGGCAGGTTGGATAAGAGAAGAACTTGTGTTCTTCTCTTTTCCTCCTTCTCTTCTCCACTTGAGGCGTGGTACAAGGAAGGAAGAGGAGTCCTTCTTCTTCCTCTTGGCCGGACGCAGCTGATGTGGGCGTGGAAGAGACCCGGCGGCTGCGCTTCTTGGCTAAGGGTGGTGGCAGCGATAACCTCCAAGGGAGGTTTTTTCGGCAGCAAGTTGAGGGAGGAGATCACCTCCTTGGCTACTCCTTGGGTCAGTAACAGTTGTAGAAGGAAGGAGGAGGTGGTGGCAGTGAGAAGAAGGTGTCTTCTTCTCTTGTGTGGCCGGCGGCAACAAAAACCCTAGGGTATTGTTGGCTGGCGCAAGGAGAGGGAAGAAGTGAGGTTTTGGCTCTTGTTTGGTGACTTCGTATCTCGGTAGATCATTACCCACATGACGTCCAAGAGGGGAGGGTCATACGGTAGAAGACTGCGAGGTAAAAAAAGAGGCATAACTCTTCCTTGGCTCCTTTCGTCTTATCATTTCATGTGGATGTTTAATTAATTATCTTGTTTAATTATTTGTTAATTGAAATTGATAATTAATTATTTTGGACCCCGATAATAAAAAAAAAATCGGAGATCCACTCGTCGTCTTTTCCGCGGTCGATCAGTTAGGCAAATTACAAGGCTCGATCTTTGAGATTGGCTAAGTTGTAATTCGAATCGATTGATACGATGACGAGATGGTCGTTTGGGAGACGGGTCTCCATTCAGATTAATTTTTAATCCGTAGACATGGAGAGGTCTCTCAAGGATGACCAGGTATTGGCTTAGGAAACCCGCCAAGCCATACCCATCAATTGGTATCAGAGCTGGGGTTTCTGGTTTTGTGTGTTTAAGATCTGGTTAATTTTTTGCACATTATCATATATGTTATTTTTGCTGGATGATATGTGGATGTGTATAGGCTAACTATTTGTTGCAGACACTAGATTCCAACTTATCATGACTTAAATAATGGTTGTATGTGATTGATTATGCATTATTGTAATTAATTAAATCCTCAAGATTGACAAGGCTAGATAGGTATTTAATTTTTGTAATTAAATACGACACGTGTTTAAGCCGAGCTTTTTATTTACTTTCGATCTAGATTTTATGTACACTCTTTCATGGAGTATAGGATCGATGGATGTAAATAATTAGCTAGTCATCTTGGCTCGGAGATCCCTTCAATGGTGGCTTGCGCATAGTGTAGGGAGGAGCGGACAAGGTGATAACACGACTAGAGGCGCATTGGAGACCAAGGCCATGATAGTTGGAAAAATCTAGGATTTTTCTTATTTGTTGCTTTGGTTATGTGTTTGTTGTGTGTGTGGATGTAAATTCCTCAAATTAAATAACTAAGTGGGAGAGGGACCCTAAGGGTCTCGTGACCTCCATTACAATCTGACAAGTGATGCGAACAAGTTTGTGCGTCAGCTCTGAGTACCTTCCTCCCCATCGGATGGGCTTGTTCTGTAGATCACTAGGTCAGAAAAGATTATAGAAAGTTATTGAAGATCGTGTGTACTTCCCCATCAGACGATACGTAATCGGAAATAATTTTCTTAATGTCATGTAATGGTGAACACTTAGATGTAAATAATAGTATTCTCCCCATCGGAGTCACTGCTATTATTTGTAGGGCCGAAGTAAACCAACTATTAATTTTATTTGTCAAAAAGTAAGGTTGACAAGATAGTAAAATTAATGGGTAAAACCTCTTCTTACTAATGTAGAAATTCATATACGTCCACACCATCGTGACATGCGAATTTGTCGATGTTTTGAGGTGTTGGTTGATTTCGAAATTTATTGTTTGAGGAATCAATTTATTTTTGAAATCTAAAGTTGTGATTGTTGTGATTCTCAAGTAGTTTCAAAATAGTCTTTAGCCCACTAGCGACCATACTTAAAAAGAATAAACTTACTGGCCCCAATTACATAGACTGGAAAAGAAACCTGGATATTGTCCTTACTGCTGAAGAGTACAAATATGTGCTCTTTGAGGAGTGTCCTTAAAAGCCTGGCGAGAATCCTGGTGAAGAGCAGAGGGAGCGTTACAAGAAGTGGGTCAAGGCAGATGAGATGGCGCGGTGCTACATTTGGCATCTATGTCAAATGTATTGCAACATCAGCATCAGGCCATGTCCACTGCTTGTGATATGATGCTAAACCTCAAGGAGCTCTTCAGGCACCAGAGTCGGGCCACTAGGTAGGTTGTGATGAAAAACTTGATGACGACTACGATGGTCGAAGGAACACCCGTGAGGGATCATGTCCTGAAGATGATGGCCCACCTCAATGAGATTGAGGTACTTGGAGCACAGATCGACAGGAAAACCTAGGTCAATATAATACTCCAGTCTCTGCCTAGAAGTTTTGAGCAATTCTGGCTCAACTACAACATAAATAAGCATGAATATACATTGGGGGAACTACTGGGAGAACTCCAAATGGCAGAGGGGCCTTTTCGTCAGAGTTCTCAAGCCTTGGTTACTCAGAGAGTTTCTACTTCTGTGCCGAATGGCAGGAAGAAGAAGAAACAAGGTGGGTCCAAGAAGGTAGCAGGATCGTAGGGACCTCAGACTGGCGTAAAGAAGCCGAGAGGCAAGTGCTTCACATGTAAGCAAACTGGACATTGGAAGGCGAACTGTCCTCGTCGTCAAGACAATGGTATTTCTTCGTGCTTAGTCGTTGAAACATGTTTAGCGGTGCTATCTACCGGTACCTAGTGCGTAGATACGGGAGCCACTGATCATGTCTGCAACTCTTTGCAGGGGTTCCAGGAAACCCAACGGCTAGCTGACGGGGAAATCATTATCTACATTGGCAATGCGACAGAAGTGGCGGTCGTTGCAGTGGGAGACATTTATTTATCGTTTGATAGGAATAAAGTTTTAGTTTTGAGAAATTGCTTATATGTACCCTCTTTTAGAAAGAACTTGGTTTCGATTTCTAGATTAATAAAGGATGGATATTCTATTGCATTTAATAACAAAGTTGTTATAAAGAGAAATAGAGAGATTATTTGTTCGGGTACTATGATTGGCAATTTGTATACTCTAGAACCAAAAGCTCCCACGATGCAAATAGAGGTCAATAGCTCATCATCTAACCAAAATAAGAGAAAGGAACCTTCTAAAATGAATTAGATATATCTTTGGCATCTTCAGCTTGATCATCTTAACCTTAGTAGGATTCAGAGGTTGATAGCTGATGGGCCCTTGGGTTCATTGGTGGTGGAAGACTTCCCAACCTGTGAGTCTTGCTTGGAAGGTAAGATGACCAAGAGGCCTTTCAAGGCTAAGAGGTATAGAGCCAAAGATGTGTTAGAACTAGTTCATTCTGATTTATGTGGTCCTATGTCCATCCAGGCTAGAGGTAGCTTTGAATACTTCGTCACTTTTATAGACGATTATTCAAGGTATGAGTACATTTATCTAATGCGCCGTAGGTCTGAATGCTTTGATAAGTTCAAAGAATTCAAGGCTGATGTGGAGAAATATCGATGTAAAAGTATCAAGACACTGTGATCAGATCGTGGTGGCGACTACCTCTTGGGAAAGTTTAGGACCTACTTATCAGAGGCTGGGATTCAGTCCCAATTGACTGCACCCAGTACTCCCCAACAAAACGGTGCAGCAGAAAAAAGGAATAGGACTCTTATGGAAATGGTTAGGTCAATGATGAGTTACTTTGAGTTGCCGGATTCGTTCTGGGGATATGCTCTAGAAATGACAGTGTACGTACTGAACTTGTACCATCTAAGTCAGTCTCTTCTACTCCCACAGAACTGTGGACCGGACGAAAGCCTAGTCTAGGACATGTTCGGATTTGGAGTAGTCCAGCACACGTGCTGAAGGGAGATACTGATATGTTAGAATCTCGTATAGAAGTGGGGCTGTCATAGGCTATCCTAGAGGGAAGAAAGGTGGTCTGTTCTATAGTCCTAAGGATCAGAAGGTAATCGTTAGCACGAATGTATGATTCTTAGAAGAAGACTATGTGATGAACCACAAGCCCAGGAGTAGACTTATGCTTGAAGAATTAAGAGTGGAGGTTCCGACCTTAGTACCAACTGTTAGATGTGTATACTAAAAGACATTGCTCATTGTATATATGAGATCATCTAAATTTTGAAAAGAGAATAACATCTACACTAGGTGCATGTTTATATTACTACATGCATAAAAGTCCATTACTTTGCATTGTAGATAACATGACGTGTGGTGTCACACGGAAGATCATGTTATCAGTTCCTTACCTAGTATAAGTAGAGGCTCACAACCGAGATGGAATTGGACAAACCATCGGGATGGTTGTAGTATAATTAGGTGTGGTTGGTATTGACCATAGAATTACACTAGTGTGCTTTGAGTACATTGAGCAGGACCAAAACCAGAGGTTATCCAATTTGTACTGACTCGAAAATTGGATAGGACCTCAGATTTTATTATGGAGTACAATCCCTTAATCCCGATATAATAACGGGCATATATTATTAATTATTGTCTATTTGATTTATCAATGGGCAAGATCTATTCTGTTAGATCGATAGGCCCGGTAAGTTGGTAGATAATATTAATAATATGATGTGTTGTTGATTATTGACAGAATCCGTGTCCTGGTGAGTCGGGTTGATGATGCCCCCTTGATGAGCTCAAAACATTCATAATGTTAAACCCTGCAGGTGGATTTGATCCGGCATGATGATGAGGTTGAGTGGTACTAATCAAGGATCCAGAGGTTAATTAATTTGAATTGTTAGTAATATAAATTAGTTAACGGGCATTCGATATCTTAAACCCGGGGGGATGGATGACTCGTAATAAGTGGAGCCCATATGTAAATATGGGGGTTGGTGAGGTAATTCAATAAGGGTCCTTTAGTGGAATGGATCCTTATTAATGGATCGAGTTTGTATCCATTAGCAGGCCAAGATCCAACTCCTCCTCATGGTCCCTATCATAGCCCTATTTATACCCCATGGTGGCATGAAACCAAGAGGTTAATCGATCCAATTAATTAATCCAATAGATCAAAAAAAAAAACCCTAGGCCTCTCCTCTCCTCTCTTCTTATCTCTCTTTCTCTCTCCTTCATGGATTGAGTTCTGGCTGACTTCTGTCAAGAAAGAAGGTTGCTCACATTTCTTTTTGGTTGCAATTCCTCCAAGCGAACTATTGATCAGCGGCTGTTCTTGTCTTCTCCATGGCTGCAGATTTTCTCCAGCCATTGATCAAGCGCCGCTGATGGTGTGGAGAGTTCAAGTTGCGCACGACAACTTGATGCAGCATGGTTGCAGTTTGTCTCCAGCCATGGATCAGCGCCGCTTAAGCTTTGGAGACTTCAAGTTGCGCACGACAACTTGGTGCAGCCAAACATTGTGAGCAGAAGGTTTTTGGTGGAAGTCGAGCAATTCAGGCAGATTGGAGAAAAGGTCACGACAATTTCTTGTGGAGAATTCATTCTCCAAGCATAGTTGTTAATTCTCCTAGAAAAGTTGTGCACGACAACTTGTTAAGAATTTTTTTTCCTGCCTAAGTTGCTCACGGCAACTTGGAGCAATGTTGCTCAGACAAGTTGTTGGGGACTCAGGCACCGACGGCGGAGGGAAGGAGAAGTAGGGTTTGTGTTTGGACTATCTTCTTTCTTGGAGTGGCCGGCGGCATCCCTTTGGTTAGGGATTGGTTGGCGCAAGGAGAAGGGATCAACTTGGTGACCAGGGTTCTTGGTAGATCATCGCCCACACGACGTTTAAGAGGGGAGGGTCATATGGTAGAAGATCGTAAGGTATCGGAAGGTATAATTCTTCATTGGCTCCTTTCGTTCTTATTTTTCCTTGTTTTATTGCCTCGTCCTTTCATGTGAGTTATTTAATTATTTTGATTGTGAAT
The DNA here is from genome assembly GCA_024364735.1 of Boesenbergia rotunda. NCBI lineage: Eukaryota > Viridiplantae > Streptophyta > Magnoliopsida > Zingiberales > Zingiberaceae > Boesenbergia > Boesenbergia rotunda. The sequence continues at coordinate 154,789 of JAGFNQ010000765.1, forward strand.
CCACTCGTCGCTAAAGCCAGCGAACCACTCGTCGCCTTTTCCGTGGTTGAACGGTCAAGCAAATTTCAAGGCCGATTTTTGTAATTGGACGAGTTGTAATTTGGATCATTCGATACGACACGAGATGGTCGTTGGGAGACGGGTCTCCATTCGGATTATTTTTTAATCTGTAGACATGGAGAGGTCTTCCAAGGACGACCAAGTATTCGCTTAGGAAACCCGCCAAGTCATACCCAACAATTGGTATTAGAGCTGAGGTTTCCGGCTTTATGTGTTTAAGGATTGGTTAATTTTTTGCATTTTCATACATTTTATTTTGCTGGATGATATGTGGATGTGTGTAGGCTAACTTTGTGTTGCAGGCACTAGATTCCAACTTATCATGGCCAAATAATTGATGTGTGTGATGGTTGTACAAATTATTGTAATTAATTAATCCTTGGGGTTGACGAGGCTAGGTATTTAATTTTTGTAATTAAATATGACACATGTCTAGCCGAGCTATTTATTTTACTTTTGATCTAGTTTTCATGTACACTCCTTTGTGATGTATAGGATCGATGATGTAAATAATTAGCAAGTCATTTCGGCTCGGAGATCCCTCAAGGTATCTTGCGCAGAAGGAAGGGAGGAGCGGACGAAGTGACGACACGACTGTTGGCGCATTAGAGACCAAGGGCCATGAAAGTTAGAAAATCTAAAATTTTCTACATTTTTCATATATTGGTTATGTGCTTGGTTGTGTGGTTGTGCTAGTGAAAATTCCTCATAATAAATTACTATGTGGGAGAGGGACCCTAAGGGTCCCACGGCCTCCATTGCAATCTGATATGTGATGCGAACAAGGCCGCGCATTGGCTCTGAGTGTCTTCCTCCATAACGGATAGGCTTGTTCTGCGGATCACAAGGTCAGAAAAGATTATAGAGGATTGTTGAAGAGCGTGCGTACTTCCCCAACGGAAGGCACATAATCCTAAATAATTCTCTTAGTGTCGTGCAATGGTAAACACTTAGATACAATTATTAGTATCCTCCCCAACGGAGTCACAGCTAATAATTTGTAGGGCCGAAGTTGACCAACTATTAGTCTTTCTTGTCAAAAAGTTAGGTAGACAAGATAGTAAGATTAATGGGTAAAACCTTCTCTAACGAATGTAGGGTTTGTATACGTCCACACTAACGTGGCATGTAAATTCTCGGTATTGGAGATGTTGGTTGATTTCGAAAATTTATTGTTTTGAGGAATCAATTTATTTTCGATTTTTAAAGTAGTGCATGTTGTGATTCTTAGGATTTTCAAAATGACCTTTAACCCACTAGCTACAATACTTAAGGAAAATAAACTTAGTGACCTCAATTACATAGACTGGAAAAGAAACCTAGACATTGTCCTTACTATTGAAGAGTACAAATATGTGCTCTTCGAAGGGTGTCCTGAAAATGATGGCCCACCTCAATGAGATTGAGGATTTTGGAGGATAAATCGACAGGGAAACCCAGGTTGATATAATACTCCAAACTTTGCCTAGAAGTTTTGAGCAGTTCCGGCTCAACTATAACATGAATAAGCATGAGTATACGTTGAGGGAACTACTAGGAGAGCTCCAGGCGGCAGAGGGTCTCGTTCATCAAGGTTCACAGGCCTTGGTCACTCAGAAGGTTTCTACTTTTGTGCCGAAAGGCAGGAAGAAGAAGAAACAAGGTGAGTCCAAGAAGGTAGCAGAATCGAAGGGATCTCAGGCTGGTGTCAAGAAGCCGAAAGGCAAGAGCTTCACGAGCCAACAGGCTGGACATTGGAAGGCGAATTGTCCCCATCGTCAAGAGAAAGGTATATCTTTTCCTTTTGTCGTTGTAACGTGTTTAGCGGTGTTATCTACCGGTACCTGGTGTGTAGATACGGATGCCACTAAACATTTCTGTAATTCTTTGCAGGGGTTCCAGGAAACCCAACGACTAGCTGAGGAAGAAATTACCATCTACATGGGATATGCTACGGAGGTAGTGACTATTGCAGTGAGAGGTATTTATTTGTCTTTAGATAGGAAAATAAAGTTTTTGGTTTTAAGAAGATTGCTTTTATGTACCTAATTTTAGAAAGAACTCTGGTTCAGTTTTTGAAACAATGGATATTCTAATGAATTTTATTATGAAAAGTGGAATAGAAAGATTATCTGTTTAGGAACATGGATAAGAAATTTAAGCAATTAAAACCAAAGTCTCCCATTATGCAAATAGTAGCTAATAGTGTTGGTGCAGACAGCACCCAAGTCGAACCTGGGTTTTGATAATGGTAAAGGATTCAAAAGTTAAGATGTTATGTTTATCGAACATGTTACTTGAGTGTGCAGATTGAAGTCCTAGCGAAGGACTGCTAGGAATCGAAACCCGAAGACCTGGCGAAGGATTGCTGGGCACCTAGCGAAGGGCTGCTATGAATCGAAAGACCTGGCGAAGGATTTCTAGGCATCAGGCGAAGGACTGCTTGGTACCGAAGACCTGGAATAGGATTACTAGGCACCAGGCGAAGAATTGCTTAGAACCGAAGATTCGGCGAAGGATTGCTGGGTACCAGGTGAACGACTGCTTGGTAATGAAGACCTGGCGAAGGATTGCTAGGCACCTGGCGAAGGACTGCTGGGCAAAAGTCCAATAGGAGGAGCCGGTTGGAAACAGGTAAATTCTCCTGAGTGGAGTAGGCGAGGACGCATTCCCCGTTGAGGGAAGAGTAGGCGTCGGTTTGACCTACGGTTCCATTTTGGAGACCCAAAGTCAGAATCAAGACAGCTACGGCTGTAAAAGTCACTAACATACTTGCTTTATCATGTTTGGTGCTAACCTTGGATGCAGGACCGAAGGAACGAGTTTCTGTAGCTCAGAACGGTCCAAACGAGAGGGGCAGCAGCTGGGCAGGGCGCCCCGGAGTGCCCGGGCGCCCCCAAGGCAAAGCCAAACAAGAGTTGAGCAAGAAAACGCTTCGGAAGCTCACTGGGCCGGGCGCCCCCGTGCTCCCGGGCGCCCAAGATGCCTCGGGCACCCTGGGTTCAAGGCAACGAAGCAGATAGAGTTCAAGTCAGCGAGAAGCCAGCAGACCAAGTCAACCCGGGCGCCCCCTGCTTCCCGGGCGCCCCCGTCAAACCCCGAGCCCGATCCTGGAGGGATAAGGGTTGACCGAGTTGCGGATGAGGGTTTGCGGATCAGGAGACACGTGGAGGGCGCCCCTAGCGTCCCGGGCGCCACCAGCGTCCCGGGAGCCACCAGGTGCACTATATAAGGGGCTCGACCCCCAAGGCTTCTAACACAATTCTTCCAATGCCAATCCGCTCTTCGACTCAAGCGCTCTACTCCGGAAACCTCCCATATTGAGATTCAAGCACCGACGACGACCCTCTGCTCCGAAGCACGATCCACACCAAGCGTCGGTAACGAAGAGTTTAATTTTTAGTTTACTGTACTACAACTGTAATATTTTTCTGTAAACATTTGCGCACATATAGAATTGCCCGTAGTAAACGGTAAACGACCTTGGGCCTTGGAGTAGGAGCCGACCGCGACTCCGAACCAAGTAAAATCGCTTGAGTTCTTGTGCTGTGTTTTCAATTCCGTTGTGTATTCTCTTAACCTCGAATCCGAAAAGTTTTTAACGATATTCACCCCCCCTCTATGATATTCTCTCGATCCAACAAGTGGTATCAGAGCGGGGAAGCTCAAATTTGGTGCAACCACCAATTTAAGATTTTTTTTTGGATTTTCTTCGAATTTTTTTTTAATCGAGGTTGGTACAACACCACTCGATAATTTCTTTTCTTCTCACACTGCTAATCCAAGACCAAGTCTTGGGATATTTTTTTTTTCCGTTTCTCCCTCTTTTCAATAAATCCTAAATGGCCATGCAAGAAGGCTTCAGTACCGCAAGTGTTGGTGAGAGCCCTAGAGCCGATCATGTAATGATTGTATGGACTAATTTGTATCATATTCCTATGTATAAATAAAGGCATGTTTTATGGTTATTATACTTACGTGTATTTGTGCCAATTAGCTAAGTATAATAATGTCCTTGAGTAGAAGGTTCTTATCTATATCAATCGATTGGTTGAATCGATAGTGAGATGATATGGAGAACACTACTCTAAATTATTCCTAGTCGAGTATTAACATTCAGGGACAATGTTAATACGTAGAGACTAGCATGTAGGTCAACATGATGACTTGATCTCATAAGTCATGGATATAGAGATATCAAGTTGACACATGGGTATGCATTAGAGAATGTATATTGAATGACCCGCCATGAGAAAGTATCATGGATCGTTATATGAGTGTCATATACTTTCTCATGTGGCTATTAGTATGACTATTAGTCCTTGGACCTGAAGTCACCATGGATTCCTACATAAGGAGTTGCGTACTTTGGCTTCGTCAAACGTCACCCGTAAATGGGTGGACTATAAAGGCGATTACTGGGTATGTAACAAATTATGGAGAGGGATGTGAGTGATGTAGATGGGATCTATCCCTCCTATATGACGGGAGCGATATCGTATTCTTGATAGAGTGAGACCACAAAGTGCATGGCCATGCCCAAGTGAGTCAATATGAGATATTGAGCTCACTTGATTAGTGTGAGTCTACTTGGAGTTCAAGATATAGATTGACTCGAGGATGACATGGTCTATGCCTCAATTGAGTCAATCTAGATATCAAGGATAGAGGGACATTATCATATATTATGAGAGTCACAATTATTAGTCACAAGGTGATGTTGGATCTCAACATTCTTGTAACTTGGGTAGCAATGATGTGTTGCTAGATACCGCTCATTGCTTATGTTTCTAAGAGGTTAGAAGCATTGCCAACGTTACAAGAACCTATAGGGTCACACGCAAAGAACAAATAGATGGAGAAAAATTGAAGTCAAGTTTGACTTGGCTAAATATGGAAAGTCCATAAAAGGCAAGTTTGACTTGACCTAAATCCAAATCAAGTTTGACTTGACTTGGTTCCACTTCAAGTTAGACTTGACATGGGAGAAGAAATGGAGTCAAGTTTGACTTGACTATTTATGGAAAGTCCATAAAAGGCAAGTTTGACTTGACCAAAACCCACCTCACCTTTGTTTGACCAAGTGATGACTTGGTTTCCCCCCATTTGAATTTCGAATTCAAATTGAAAGGGGATATGGAAGGCCACCTAATGGCACTTAGTAGCCATTATGGCCGGCCACCTAATGGCCATTAATGGCCATTAAGTGGCCGGCCACCATGAGGGAACAAAACCGATGTTTTGGTTTCATTTTGTGTGTGAGGCTTTTCTTCTTCTCTCTGGTTTTTCGGTTGGAGTGCTTCTTCGACCTCTCCTCTTGGCCGAAACCTATAGGGTGCTAGCACACCTAAGGTTTTGATCCATCTTCATTTGTTCGCGTGGATACGTATAGAGGAGTGTCTGCTTTGATACTCTACGAGATCCGGCGGCCTTTTGGACAAGCGGGAAAGCGAAGGGCTACGCGTCAAGGGTAATGATTCTTATCATGTAGATCTAATGTAGATTAAACTCGTACTCGTAATTTATTTTATGTTCGCACGGATCCGTGGCCGAACTTCTGGGGTTTCCGCAACGCAAAAAGCGATTTTTGCGGCCTAGAATTTCCAATAGCAAGACCACCACTCTTCAGTGGGGAGGATTTATCCTACTGGAAGAGTAGGATGGAAGTCCACCTGAAAACTTAGGTGGACATGTGGATAATAATCCAGTACGGACTGGAAATTCTGAAGAATGCTGACGTAGTACAACAATCCTACACTGAATGGGATACCACCCTAAAAAGGAAACTTGAAGCTGATGCCAAAGCAACTCAAACACTTCAATGCAGTCTAACCAAAGAAGAGCTGAACCGGGTGGGTCCATTCAACAACGCAAAAGAACTCTGGGGTAAGCTAATTGAATTACACAAAGGAACCTCCGACACCCGAATCAGCAAGAGGGACCTACTATTGAACAAGCTGTATACCATCAAGATGAACGACAGCAAATCTGCAGCTCAGCTCCACGCCAGAATTCAGGAGCTGATGAACGGCCTACACACCATCGTTCACAAGGTAGAGAACCGTGACCTGATCAGGTATGCTCTTAACGCCTTCCCTAGAAATACTTTGTGGGCATCTATGGTAGATGCGTACAAAGTTTCAAGGGATCTTTCTAAAATCAAGTTAGATGAACTATTTTCTGAACTAGAATTGCATGAGTAGACTAACTGCGATCTGGCCGAGAAAGACATTGCTTTTGTTGTAGGTAAAGCTGGAAAGATGACCAAGAAGAAACCTCAACCTGCACCCGAGTCTGATTCAGACTCAGACTCAGAAGACAGCGAAGGAAATCGACCTAAGCTGGTTCAGCTAGCCCGGGACTACTACAAAGAACTAAAAAACCAGACCAACAGAAGGAAAGCCAACCGAAGAAAGGAAGAACCAGCTGAACCCTCAAATGAAAAGAACAAACCAAATGTGACCTGTTACGAATGCAAAAAAGAAGGGTCACTACATGACTGAATGCCCCAATCTGAAGGAAACGAAGAAGACGAGAAAGAAGAAGGCCCTTCAGGCAATGTGGGACGAGTCCTCCTCCTCTGAAGAAGAAGAGGCCCCACGATTGTATGGACTAATTTGTATCATATTCCTATGTATAAATAAAGGCATGTTTTATGGTTATTATACTTACGTGTATTTGTGCCAATTAGCTAAGTATAATAATGTCCTTGAGTAGAAGGTTCTTATCTATATCAATCGATTGGTTGAATCGATAGTGAGATGATATGGAGAACACTACTCTAAATTATTCCTAGTCGAGTATTAACATTCAGGGACAATGTTAATACGTAGAGACTAGCATGTAGGTCAACATGATGACTTGATCTCATAAGTCATGGATATAGAGATATCAAGTTGACACATGGGTATGCATTAGAGAATGTATATTGAATGACCCGCCATGAGAAAGTATCATGGATCGTTATATGAGTGTCATATACTTTCTCATGTGGCTATTAGTATGACTATTAGTCCTTGGACCTGAAGTCACCATGGATTCCTACATAAGGAGTTGCGTACTTTGGCTTCGTCAAACGTCACCCGTAAATGGGTGGACTATAAAGGCGATTACTGGGTATGTAACAAATTATGGAGAGGGATGTGAGTGATGTAGATGGGATCTATCCCTCCTATATGACGGGAGCGATATCGTATTCTTGATAGAGTGAGACCACAAAGTGCATGGCCATGCCCAAGTGAGTCAATATGAGATATTGAGCTCACTTGATTAGTGTGAGTCTACTTGGAGTTCAAGATATAGATTGACTCGAGGATGACACGGTCTATGCCTCAATTGAGTCAATCTAGATATCAAGGATAGAGGGACATTATCATATATTATGAGAGTCACAATTATTAGTCACAAGGTGATGTTGGATCTCAACATTCTTGTAACTTGGGTAGCAATGATGTGTTGCTAGATACCGCTCATTGCTTATGTTTCTAAGAGGTTAGAAGCATTGCCAACGTTACAAGAACCTATAGGGTCACACGCAAAGAACAAATAGATGGAGAAAAATTGAAGTCAAGTTTGACTTGGCTAAATATGGAAAGTCCATAAAAGGCAAGTTTGACTTGACCTAAATCCAAATCAAGTTTGACTTGACTTGGTTCCACTTCAAGTTAGACTTGACATGGGAGAAGAAATGGAGTCAAGTTTGACTTGACTATTTATGGAAAGTCCATAAAAGGCAAGTTTGACTTGACCAAAACCCACCTCACCTTTGTTTGACCAAGTGATGACTTGGTTTCCCCCCATTTGAATTTCGAATTCAAATTGAAAGGGGATATGGAAGGCCACCTAATGGCACTTAGTAGCCATTATGGCCGGCCACCTAATGGCCATTAATGGCCATTAAGTGGCCGGCCACCATGAGGGAACAAAACCGATGTTTTGGTTTCATTTTGTGTGTGAGGCTTTTCTTCTTCTCTCTGGTTTTTCGGTTGGAGTGCTTCTTCGACCTCTCCTCTTGGCCGAAACCTATAGGGTGCTAGCACACCTAAGGTTTTGATCCATCTTCATTTGTTCGCGTGGATACGTATAGAGAAGTGTCTGCTTTGATACTCTACGAGATCCGGCGGCCTTTTGGACAAGCGGGAAAGCGAAGGGCTACGCGTCAAGGGTAATGATTCTTATCATGTAGATCTAATGTAGATTAAACTCGTACTCGTAATTTATTTTATGTTCGCACGGATCCGTGGCCGAACTTCTGGGGTTTCCGCAACGCAAAAAGCGATTTTTGCGGCCTAGAATTTCCAATAGTGGTATCAGAGCCACGTGCGAACCTTGTACGAGTTTAAATTTGTTTTTTTTTGTATTAGATACAAAATTTAAAGACAAATTATATTCTGTGATTTTTCAAAATTTATAGAATTTATGGGTATTTTTCTCATGAAGTCGAAGCAACAAGTGTTCGGACACTTGTAGGCTTCACCGATCGAGAAAAACTTTCCGAAACGGAAAGATCTCGCTATAATCTTTCGGGACAGCGGCTTAAGTTGTTGTAAGGTAATTTTGGGACACTCGCGAAATTCATTTCGCGAGTAGGGGCGCCGCCCCTAACCCCGCGAGGGGCATTGTCCCGCAATCGTGCCCGAAAATCGTGTAGCGGGACCGTTACGGAAGTGTAACTCATAATATTGTAAAATTATCGAAAAATTATAGAAATTTATTTAAAATACATAATTTGGAATTATGTATGGATTTGTGATGATCATGGCCCAATAAAAACCCAATGTGATTGGAATGTGTTGTAATTCATATTACGGTCTGTGTACCGTTTTTGTGGTTGTGCGTGTTGTATAGTGTATGCGACCTGCGAGTCGGCTTCTTTTATTTTATTTCTGTACTTTCTTATTTTGTAATGTACAAAATGAAGACGGTGGGCGGTCCATCCGAAGACGGAGTTATGGAGGGAGCCGACGACACGTGGCGGTCAAAGGAGAAGCTTGGAGAAGCGAAACCCTAGGTTGACCGTCCGATCTTCTCATTGGCTTGAGAAGATCGTAGTAGGGCCATGATCCAATCACAAATTAAATTATTTTATTATTTGCCTGTATGTGATGCATGCTAGAGTAAAATAATTAGAGCCTTGTGTATATGATACACCCTCTCTCGTGCGATTAGATTCGATCTAATTCAAATCAACTCCGACTCGTAAATGCCTACCAAGTTTTGATACCTATCACTACCTCGATCATTTGTTGTTGTTGAATCTGCCAAAGCAGAGCAACACATTTAATCTTGGTAGGGTACGGAGGGACAATCTTGGTCCCGCCTATCACGGCTTGGGTGAGAACAAACTCAATCAGATTGAGTGAAACTAGTTAACTCGGTCGGATCGAGTCTAACTATAGGCATATTCCAATCGTTGGAAAGGTAGGATAAAAATAGCATTTATATTAAAACTTGGGCGATTTAGCCAAAGCTAACTCAAGTTTTTATGTAAATGTAAATTTTAATCCTATAAACAAGAGTTGCATAGAGATGTAATCGGTAAATTGTTACCTACCGATCGTACTAAGTCTTGGGCGATTTAGCCAAAGCTAACTCAAGGCTTAGTATGATGTGGATCTTGTCCCACTATATTATAGTTAAATTAGATAGAATCTTGTAGCATGGTTTGACCACGTCTATGACTTGATTCTACAAAATTTCTATAATTCAGTGGGAGAGTCGTTTAATTAAAGGCCTAATTAAATGATAGTTGGAATGTGATAATTTATTTTCTGCATTTTATTGTTGTAGATTGCCATGTCGACAAACGCAAATACTCTCTCCCTGCGATCTGTCCTTGAGAAGGACAAGCTCAACGGAGCAAACTTCCTGGACTGGTACAGGAACTTGAGAATAGTTCTCAAGCAAGAACGTAAACTGTACGTTCTGGAGCAGCCTATTCCCAAGGCACCTCCTGCCAGTGCCACGCGAGCTGACCGTGATGCTCACAAGAAGCATCAAGATGACGCATTGGATGTGTCATGCCTTATGCTCGCAACCATGAACTCTGAGCTTCAGAAGCAACATGAGTTAATGGATGCTTTCGATATGGTTGAGCATCTGCGTCAACTGTATCAAGGACAAGCAAGGCACGAGAGATTTGAGATCTCTAAGGCACTGTTTCAGTGCAAGATGCAAGAAGGGACTCCCGTAGGTCCCTATGTACTCAAGATGATTGGGTACATAGAGAATCTGCAGAGATTGGGATTCCCACTGGGCCAAGAGCTGGCCACAGACTTGATCTTGCAGTCCCTTCCCGAAAGTTATAGTCAATTTGTCATGAACTGGAACATGAACGAAATTGACAAGCCCCTGCCTGAGATGCTCAGCATGTTGAGAACTGCTAAGCTCAATCTTAAGAAGGCCAAGCCCATTTTGATGGTGCAGAAGGACAAAGGTAAGGGCAAGCCCAAAGGCAAGGGAAAGTCTCAAGCCAAGGGCAAGGGCAAGGGCAAAGCACTGAAACCCAAAGGAGGGGTTGCCAAGGATGCTACCTGCTTCCACTGCGGTGAGACCGGACACTGGAAGCAGAACTGCAAGAAATATATGGAAGATCTCCAGAAGAAGAGAAGTCAGACTTCTACTTCAGGTATTCATGTTATAGAAGTCAATTTGTCTATTTCTACATCATGGGTATTAGATACCGGATGTGCTTCTCACATTTGTACTAATGTGCAGGCGCTGAGAAATAGCAGGACATTGACAAAGGGCGAGGTGGACTTACGAGTTGGCAATGGAGCAAGAGTTGCTGCTGTTGCTACAGGAGTTTATATGCTATCTCTGCCCTCTGGGCTTGTACTAGAGTTAGATGATTGTTATTATGTGCCTGCTCTGACTAAGAACATAGTTTCTGTTTCTTGTTTAGACAAGAAAGGATTTTCGTTTATAATAAAGAACAAATGTTGTTCAGTTTATTTAAATGAAATGTTCTATTGTAGTGCACCTCTGATGAACGGACTCTATCTTCTAGACTTAGAAAACCCTATCTATAACATAAATACCAAAAGGCTCAAGTCTAATGACTTGAACCAAACCTATATCTGGCACTGTCGCTTAGGCCATATAAATGAGAGTCGCCTATCCCAGCTCCATAGAGATGGTTTGCTAGACTCATTTGATTTTGAATCATTTGAGACATGCGAGTCTTGCCTTCTTGGCAAGATGACCAAGACTCCATTCAGTGGACACAGCGAAAGAGCAACCGATTTGTTAGGTCTTATACATAGCGATGTATGTGGCCCTTTCAATGTTGCTGCCAGAGGTGGTTATAGGTACTTCATTACATTTACTGATGATTTCAGTAGATATGGTTATGTGTACTTGATGACACATAAGTCAGAATCCTTTGAAAAGTTCAAAGAATTCAAGAATGAAGTACAAAACCAGCTTGGCAAGAGTATTAAAATACTTCGATCAGATCGAGGTGGAGAATACCTCAGCCATGAGTTCCGTGACTATCTAGCTGAGTGTGGGATTCTGTCCCAACTCACTCCTCCTGGAACACCACAATGGAATGGTGTATCCGAAAGGAGGAATCGTACCCTATTAGATATGGTGCGATCCATGATGAGTCACACAGATCTTCCTATATCCTTTTGGGGATATGCTCTGGACACGGCAGCCTTCACTCTTAACCGTGTTCCATCAAAGGCTGTAGTAAAGACACCATATCAGATATGGACTGGGAAGAATCCCCAGATGTCTTTTATGAGGATTTGGGGTTGTGAGGCTTACGTTCGACGTCAAGTCTCAGACAAACTGGGACCCAAATCTGATAAGTGCTATTTTGTAGGATATCCCAAGGAAACGAAGGGATATTACTTCTACATTCCCAGTCAGCACAAAGTGTTTGTGGCGAAGACTGGGGTTTTTCTAGAAAGGGACTTTGTTTCTAGAAAAACTAGTGGGAGTACGTTCGATCTTGAAGAACTTCAAGATATGGACCAAAGCACTGAGGCCTTGATGGAGGTTGAACAGGAACCACAAAGTGTTGTGGATCATGAGGTTGTTACACAAGGAGTTATGCAACAACATCCTGTTCAAGTAGACCTACCTCTTCGCAGGTCTGGTAGGGTACGTCATCAGCCTGAGAGATATTCATTTCTCTTGTCTGATGACAATGACGTTGTGCTCATTGAGAATGAGCCTACAACCTATCAGGAAGCTGTGATGAGCCCAGACTCTGAGAAATGGCTTGAGGCCATGAGATCCGAAATGGATTCCATGTACACCAACCAAGTTTGGACCTTGGTTGATCCACCTGAAGGGGTAAAACCCATTGGGTGTAAGTGGGTCTTTAAGAGAAAGACTGACATGGGAGGACTTACGCATACCTATAAGGGTAGACTGGTAGCAAAGGGTTTCAAACAAATTCATGGTATTGACTATGATGAAACCTTTTCTCCAGTAGCGATGTTCAAATCCATTCGGATCATGCTTGCTATTGCAGCATACCACGATTATGAGATCTGGCAGATGGATGTCAAAACCGCGTTCCTGAATGGGAACCTACTCGAGGATGTGTACATGACACAACCTGAGGGTTTTGTAGATCCAAAGCATACTGGTAGAGTATGCAAGCTGCAAAGGTCCATTTATGGACTAAAGCAAGCTTCTCGGAGCTGGAATCTTCGATTCGATGATGCAATCAAACAGTTTGGTTTCATCAAGAATGAAGATGAACCCTGTGTCTACAAGAGGGTTGAAGGAAACATAGTAGTTTTCCTCATATTGTATGTGGATGACATACTACTCATTGGGAATGATATTCCTATGCTTCAGTCTGTGAAGACTTGGCTGGGAATTGTTTCTCAATGAAGGACTTAGGTGAAGCAGCCTGTATTTTAGGCATCAAGATCTATAGAGATAGATCTAAGCGATTGCTTGGCCTAAGTCAGAGTACATACATTGACAAGGTCTTACTTCGGTTTGCCATGCAGAATTCCAAGAAAGGATTTCTGCCTATGTCCACATGGTATGAGTCTTTCGAAGACTCAAAGTCCCTCTTCTAGAGAGGAGAGAGACCGCATGGATCAGATCCCTTATGCCTCGGCCATAGATCTATCATGTACGCCCATGCTATGTACTCGTCCTGATGTCTCGTATGCTTTAAGTATGACGAGCAGATACCAGTCAGATCCAGGTGAGCGTCACTGGATAGCGGTCAACAATATTCTTAAGTACTTGAGAAGGACTAAAGAATATTTCTTGATATATGGGGCGATGAGGAGCTAACTGTAAAGGGTTACAGTGATGCCAGCTTCCAAACCGACCAGGATGATTATCGGTCGCAGTCAGGGTTCGGTTTTTGTCTGAATGGCGGCGCTGGTGAGCTGGAAGAGTTCGAAGCAGGACACAGTTGCTGATTCTACAACAGAGGCTGAGTATATTGCTGCATCAGAGGCAGCAAAGGAGGCTTTGGANTGAGAGCCCTAGAGCCAATCATGTGATGATTATATAGACTCATTTGTATCATATTCCTGTGTATAAATAAAGGCATGTTTTATGGTTATTATACTTACGTGTATTTGTGCCGAATAGCTAAGCATAATAATGTCCTTGAGTAGAAGATTCTTATCTATATCAATCGATTAGTTGAATCGATAGTGAGATGATATAGAGAACACTACTCTAAATAATTCCTAGTCAAGTATTAACATTCAAGGACAATGTTAATACGTAGAGGCTAGCATGTAAGTCAACATGATGACTTGATCTCACAAGTCATGGATATAGAGATATCAAGTTGACACATGGGTATGCATTGGAGAATGTATACTGAATGACCCGCCATGAGAAAGTATCATGGATCGTTATATGAGTGTCATATACTTTCTCATGTGGCTATTAGTATGACTATTAGTCCTTGGACCTGAAGTCACCATGGATTCCTACATAAGGAGTTACGTACTTGGCTTCGTCAAACGTCACCCGTAAATGGGTGGACTATAAAGGCGATTACTGGGTATGTAACAAATTATGGAGAGGGATGTGAGTGATGTAGATGGGATCTATCCCTCCTATATGACGGGAGCGATATCGTATTCTTGATAGAGTTAGACCACAAAGTGCATGGCCATGCCCAAGTGAGTCAATATGAGATATTGAGCTCATTTGATTAGTGTGAGTCTACTTGGAGTTCAAGATATAGATTGACTCGAGGATGACACGGTCTATGCCTCAATTGAGTCAATCTAGATATCAAGAATAGAGGGACATTATCATATATTGTGAGAGTCACAATTATTAGTCACAAGGTGATGTTGGATCTCAACATTCTTGTAACTTGGGTAGCAATGATGTGTTGCTAGATACCGCTCATTGCTTATGCTTCTAAGAGGTTAGAAGCATTGCCAACGTTACAAGAACCTATAGGGTCACACGCAAAGAACAAATAGATGGAGAAAATTGAAGTCAAGTTTGACTTGGCTAAATATGGAAAGTCCATAAAAGGCAAGTTTGACTTGACCTAAATCCAAATCAAGTTAGACTTGACTTGGTTCCACTTCAAGTTAGACTTGACATGGGAGAAGAAAAATTGAAGTCAAGTTTGACTTGACTAAATATGGAAAGTCCATAAAAGGCAAGTTTGACTTGACCTAAATCCAAATCAAGTTTGACTTGACTTGGTTCCACTTCAAGTTAGACTTGACATGGGAGAAGAAATGGAGTCAAGTTTGACTTGACTAAATATGGAAAGTCCATAAAAGGCAAGTTTGACTTGACCAAAACCACCTCACCTTGAATTGACCAAGTGATGACTTGGCTTGGTTTTTGACTAAATGTGTATGCCACATCATTTCCAAGGTGGTAACCCCTCCCATTTGAATTTGAATTCAAATGGAGGAGGTTATGGCATGTGTGGCCGGCCACTTAATGGCCATTAATGGCCATTAAGTGGCCGGCCACCAAGGGTGATCAAAAAGGGATTTTGGTTCCTTTTTTTGTGGGTGGCTCTTCTTCTTCCTCTAGAGATTTTTTCTTCTTGCTATCCTTCTCCTCTTGTCGAAACCTAGAAGGTGCTAGCACACCTAAGGTTTTGATCCATCTATTTTGTTCGCGTGGATACATATAGAGGAGTGTCTGCCTTGATACTCTACGAGATCCGGCGGCTTTTGGACAAGCGGGAAAGCGAAGGGCTACGCATCAAGGGTAATGGTTTTATCATGTAGATCTAATGTAGATTTAGTAGTGAAACTCGTACTCGTAATTTATTTTATGTTCGCACGGATCCCGTGGCCGAACTTCTGGGGTTTCCGCAACGCAAAAAGCGGTTTTTGCGGCCCAGAATCTCTAACAGTGGTATCAGAGCCACGTGTGAACCTTGTACGAGTTTAAATTTGTTTTTTTTTGTATTAGATACAAAATTTAAAGACAAATAATATTCTGTGATTTTTCGAAATTTATAGAATTTATGGGTATTTTTCTCATGAAGTCGAAGCAACAAGTGTTCGGACACTTATAGGCTTCACCGATCGAGAAAAACTTTCCGAAACGGAAAGATCTCGCTATAATTTTCGGACAGCGGCTTAAGTTGTGTAAGGTGATTTTGGGACACTCGCGAAATTCATTTCGCGAGTAGGGGCGCCGCCCCTAACCCCGCGAGGGGCATTGTCCCGCAATCGTGCCCGAAAATCGTGTAGCGGGACCGTTACGGAAGTGTAACTGATAATATCGTAAAATTGTGGAAAAAATTATAGAAATTTATTTAAAATACATAATTTGGAATTATGTATGATTTGTGATGATCATGGCCCAATAAAAACCCAATGTGATTGGAATGTGTTGTAATTCATATTACGGTCTGCGTACCGTTTTTGTGGTTGTGCGTGTTGTATAGTGTATGCGACCTGCGAGTCGGCTTCTTTTATTTTATTTCTGTACTTTCTTATTTTGTAATGTACAAAATGAAGACGCTGGGGGTCCTTCCGAAGACGGAGTTATGGAGGGAGCCGACGACACGTGGCGGTCAAAGGAGAAGCTTGGAGAAGCGAAACCCTAGGTTGACCGTCCGATCTTCTCATTGGCTTGAGAAGATCGTAGTAGGGCCATGATCCAATCACAAATTAAATTATTTTATTATTTGCTTGTATGTGATGCATGCTAGAGTAAAATAATTAGAGCCTTGTGTATATGATACACCCTCTCTCTTGCGATTAGATTCGATCTAATTCAAATCAACTCATCTCGAAATGCCTACCAAGTTTTGATACCTATCACTACCTCGATCATTTGTTGTTGTTGAATCTGCCAAAGCAGAGCAACACATTTAATCTTGGTAGGGTACGGAGGGACAATCTTGGTCCTGCCTATCACGGCTTGGGTGAGAACAAACTCAATCAGATTGAGTGAAACTAGTTAACTCGGTCGGATCGAGTCTAACTATAGGCATATTCCAATCGTTGGAAAGGTAGGATAAAAATCGCATTTATATTAAAACTTGGGCGATTTAGCCAAAGCTAACTCAAGTTTTTATGTAAATGTAAATTTTAATCCTATAAACAAGAGTTGCATAGAGATGTAATCGGTAAATTGTTACCTACCGATCGTACTAAGTCTTGGGCGATTTAGCCAAAGCTAACTCAAGGCTTAGTATGATGTGGATCTTGTCCCACTATATTATAGTTAAATTAGATAGAATCTTGTAGCGTGGTTTGACCACATCTATGACTTGATTCTAAAATTTTCTATAATTCAGTGGGAGAATCATTTAATTAAAGGCCTAATTAAATGAAAAGGAATATGTTATTTAATTTTCTGCATTTTATTGTTGTAGATTGCCATGTCGACAAACGCAAATACTCTCTCCCTGCGATCTGTCCTTGAGAAGGACAAGCTCAACGGAGCAAACTTCCTGGACTGGTACAGGAACTTGAGAATAGTTCTCAAGCAAGAACGTAAACTGTACGTTCTGGAGCAGCCTATTCCCGAGGCACCTCCTGCCAGTGCCACGCGAGCTGACCGTGATGCTCACAAGAAGCATCAAG
The DNA here is from genome assembly GCA_024364735.1 of Boesenbergia rotunda. Classification (NCBI taxonomy): domain Eukaryota; kingdom Viridiplantae; phylum Streptophyta; class Magnoliopsida; order Zingiberales; family Zingiberaceae; genus Boesenbergia; species Boesenbergia rotunda. The sequence goes on from JAGFNQ010000765.1 coordinate 171,852, forward strand.
ATGACGCATTAGATGTGTCATGCCTTATGCTCGCAACCATGAACTCTGAGCTTCAGAAGCAACATGAGTTAATGGATGCTTTCGATATGGTTGAGCATCTGCGTCAACTGTATCAAGGACAAGCAAGGCACGAGAGATTTGAGATCTCTAAGGCACTGTTTCAGTGCAAGATGCAAGAAGGGACTCCCGTAGGTCCCTATGTACTCAAGATGATTGGGTACATAGAGAATTTACAGAGATTGGGATTCCCACTGGGCCAAGAGCTGGCCACAGACTTGATCTTGCAGTCCCTACCCGAAAGTTATAGTCAATTTGTCATGAACTGGAACATGAATGAAATTGACAAGCCCCTGCCTGAGATGCTCAGCATGTTAAGAACTGCTGAGCTCAATCTTAAGAAGGCCAAGCCCATTTTGATGGTGCAGAAGGACAAAGGTAAGGGCAAGCCCAAAGGCAAGGGAAAGTCTCAAGCCAAGGGCAAGGGCAAGGGCAAAGCACTGAAACCCAAAGGAGGGGTTGCCAAGGATGCTACCTGCTTCCACTGTGGTGAGACGGACACTGGAAGCGGAACTGCAAGAAATATATGGAAGATCTCCAGAAGAAGAGAAGTCAGACTTCTACTTCAGGTATTCATGTTATAGAAGTCAATTTGTCTATTTCTACATCATGGGTATTAGATACCGGATGTGCTTCTCACATTTGTACTAATGTGCAGGCGCTGAGAAATAGCAGGGCATTGACAAAGGGCGAGGTGGACTTACGAGTTGGCAATGGAGCAAGAGTTGCTGCTGTTGCTACAGGAGTTTATATGCTATCTCTGCCCTCTGGGCTTGTATTAGAGTTAGATGATTGTTATTATGTGCCTGCTCTGACTAAGAACATAGTTTCTGTTTCTTGTTTAGACAAGAAAGGATTTTCGTTTATAATAAAGAACAAATGTTGTTCAGTTTATTTAAATGAAATGTTCTATTGTAGTGCACCTCTGATGAACGGACTCTATCTTCTAGACTTAGAAAACCCTATCTATAACATAAATACCAAAAGGCTCAAGTCTAATGACTTGAACCAAACCTATATCTGGCACTGTCGCTTAGGCCATATAAATGAGAGTCGCCTATCTCAGCTCCATAGAGATGGTTTGCTGGACTCATTTGATTTTGAATCATTTGAGACATGCGAGTCTTGCCTTCTTGGCAAGATGACCAAGACTCCATTCAGTGGACACAGCGAAAGAGCAACCGATTTGTTAGGTCTTATACATAGCGATGTATGTGGCCCTTTCAATGTTGCTGCCAGAGGTGGTTATAGGTACTTCATTACATTTACTGATGATTTCAGTAGATATGGTTATGTGTACTTGATGACACATAAGTCAGAATCCTTTGAAAAGTTCAAAGAATTCAAGAATGAAGTACAAAACCAGCTTGGCAAGAGTATTAAAATACTTCGATCAGATCGAGGTGGAGAATACCTCAGCCATGAGTTCCGTGACTATCTAGCTGAGTGTGGGATCCTGTCCCAACTCACTCCTCCTGGAACACCACAATGGAATGGTGTGTCCGAAAGGAGGAATCGTACCCTATTAGATATGGTGAGATCCATGATGAGTCACACAGATCTTCCTATATCCTTTTGGGGATATGCTCTGGACACGGCAGCCTTCACTCTTAACCGTGTTCCATCAAAGGCTGTAGTAAAGACACCATATCAGATATGGACTGGGAAGAGTCCCCAGATGTCTTTTATGAGGATTTGGGGTTGTGAGGCTTACGTTCGACGTCAAGTCTCAGACAAACTGGGACCCAAATCTGATAAGTGCTATTTTGTAGGATATCCCAAGGAAACGAAGGGATATTACTTCTACATTCCCAGTCAGCACAAAGTGTTTGTGGCGAAGACTGGGGTTTTTCTAGAAAGGGACTTTGTTTCTAGAAAAACTAGTGGGAGTACGTTCGATCTTGAAGAACTTCAAGATATGGACCAAAGCACTGAGGCCTTGATGGAGGTTGAACAGGAACCACAAAGTGTTGTGGATCATGAGGTTGTTACACAAGGAGTTATGGAACAACATCCTGTTCAAGTAGACCTACCTCTTCGCAGGTCTGGTAGGGTACGTCATCAGCCTGAGAGATATTCATTTCTCTTGTCTGATGACAATGACGTTGTGCTCATTGAGAATGAGCCTACAACCTATCAGGAAGCTGTGATGAGCCCAGACTCTGAGAAATGGCTTGAGGCCATGAGATCCGAGATGGATTCCATGTACACCAACCAAGTTTGGACCTTGGTTGATCCACCTGAAGGGGTAAAACCCATTGGGTGTAAGTGGGTCTTTAAGAGAAAGACTGACATGGGAGGACTTACGCATACCTATAAGGGTAGACTGGTAGCAAAGGGTTTCAAACAAATTCATGGTATTGACTATGATGAAACCTTTTCTCCAGTAGCGATGTTCAAGTCCATTCGGATCATGCTTGCTATTGCAGCATACCACGATTATGAGATCTGGCAGATGGATGTCAAAACCGCGTTCCTGAATGGGAACCTACTCGAGGATGTGTACATGACACAACCTGAGGGTTTTGTAGATCCAAAGCATACTGGCAGAGTATGCAAGCTGCAAAGGTCCATTTATGGACTAAAGCAAGCTTCTCGGAGCTGGAATCTTCGATTCGATGATGCAATCAAACAGTTTGGTTTCATCAAGAATGAAGATGAACCCTGTGTCTACAAGAGGGTTGAAGGAAACATAGTAGTTTTCCTCATATTGTATGTGGATGACATACTACTCATTGGGAATGATATTCCTATGCTTCAGTCTGTGAAGACTTGGCTGGGGAATTGTTTCTCAATGAAGGACTTAGGTGAAGCAGCCTGTATTTTAGGCATCAAGATCTATAGAGATAGATCTAAGAGATTGCTTGGCCTAAGTCAGAGTGCATACATTGACAAGGTCTTACTTCGGTTTGCCATGCAGAATTCCAAGAAAGGATTTCTGCCTATGTCACATGGTATGAGTCTTTCGAAGACTCAAAGTCCCTCTTCTAGAGAGGAGAGAGACCGCATGGATCAGATCCCTTATGCCTCGGCCATAGGATCTATCATGTACGTCATGCTATGTACTCGTCCTGATGTCTCGTATGCTTTAAGTATGACGAGCAGATACCAGTCAGATCCAGGTGAGCGTCACTGGATAGCGGTCAAGAATATTCTTAAGTACTTGAGAAGGACTAAAGAATATTTCTTGATATATGGAGGCGATGAGGAGCTAACTGTAAAGGGTTACAGTGATGCTAGCTTCCAGACCGACCAGGATGATTATCGGTCGCAGTCAGGGTTCGTGTTTTGTCTGAATGGCGGCACTGTGAGCTGGAAGAGTTCGAAGCAGGACACAGTTGCTGATTCTACAACAGAGGCTGAGTATATTGCTGCATCAGAGGCAGCAAAGGAGGCAGTTTGGATCCGCAAGTTCGTTGCAGAGCTTGGGGTGGTTCCTAGCATTGCAGATCCCATAGAGCTCTATTGTGACAATAATGGAGCTATTGCGCAGGCTAAGGAACCTCGCTCACACCAGCGGACCAAACATATACTACGGCGCTTCCATCTCATTCGAGAGATCATCGATAGAGGAGATGTGAAGATATGCAGAGTACCCTCAGAGGCTAACGTCGCAGATCCCCTGACCAAGGCTTTGGCACAGAGAAAGCATGATGGTCACACTAGATCATTGGGTATTAGATACTATAGTGATTGGCACTAGTGCTAGTGGGAGATTGTTAGTGAGAGCCCTAGAGCCAATCATGTGATGATTATATAGACTCATTTGTATCATATTCCTGTGTATAAATAAAGGCATGTTTTATGGTTATTATACTTACGTGTATTTGTGCCGAATAGCTAAGTATAATAATGTCCTTGAGTAGAAGATTCTTATCTATATCAATCGATTAGTTGAATCGATAGTGAGATGATATAGAGAACACTACTCTAAATAATTCCTAGTCAAGTATTAACATTCAAGGACAATGTTAATACGTAGAGGCTAGCATGTAAGTCAACATGATGACTTGATCTCACAAGTCATGGATATAGAGATATCAAGTTGACACATGGGTATGCATTGGAGAATGTATACTGAATGACCCGCCATGAGAAAGTATCATGGATCGTTATATAAGTGTCATATACTTTCTCATGTGGCTATTAGTATGACTATTAGTCCTTGGACCTGAAGTCACCATGGATTCCTACATAAGGAGTTACGTACTTTGGCTTCGTCAAACGTCACCCGTAAATGGGTGGACTATAAAGGCGATTACTGGGTATGTAACAAATTATGGAGAGGGATGTGAGTGATGTAGATGGGATCTATCCCTCCTATATGACGGGAGCGATATCGTATTCTTGATAGAGTTAGACCACAAAGTGCATGGCCATGCCCAAGTGAGTCAATATGAGATATTGAGCTCATTTGATTAGTGTGAGTCTACTTGGAGTTCAAGATATAGATTGACTCGAGGATGACACGGTCTATGCCTCAATTGAGTCAATCTAGATATCAAGAATAGAGGGACATTATCATATATTGTGAGAGTCACAATTATTAGTCACAAGGTGATGTTGGATCTCAACATTCTTGTAACTTAGGTAGCAATGATGTGTTGCTAGATACCGCTCATTGCTTATGCTTCTAAGAGGTTAGAAGCATTGCCAACGTTACAAGAACCTATAGGGTCACACACAAAGAACAAATAGATGGAGAAAATTGAAGTCAAGTTTGACTTGGCTAAATATGGAAAGTCCATAAAAGGCAAGTTTGACTTGACCTAAATCCAAATCAAGTTAGACTTGACTTGGTTCCACTTCAAGTTAGACTTGACATGGGAGAAGAAAAATTGAAGTCAAGTTTGACTTGACTAAATATGGAAAGTCCATAAAAGGCAAGTTTGACTTGACCTAAATCCAAATCAAGTTTGACTTGACTTGGTTCCTCTTCAAGTTAGACTTGACATGGGAGAAGAAATGGAGTCAAGTTTGACTTGACTAAATATGGAAAGTCCATAAAAGGTAAGTTTGACTTGACCAAAACCACCTCACCTTGAATTGACCAAGTGATGACTTGGCTTGGTTTTTGACTAAATGTGTATGCCACATCATTTCCAAGGTGGTAACCCCTCCCATTTGAATTTGAATTCAAATGGAGGAGGTTATGGCATGTGTGGCCGGCCACTTAATGGCCATTAATGGCCATTAAGTGGCCGGCCACCAAGGGTGATCAAAAAGGGATTTTGGTTCCTTTTTTTGTGGGTGGCTCTTCTTCTTCCTCTAGAGATTTTTTCTTCTTGCTATCCTTCTCCTCTTGTCGAAACCTAGAAGGTGCTAGTACACCTAAGGTTTTGATCCATCTATTTTGTTCGCGTGGATACATATAGAGGAGTGTCTGCCTTGATACTCTACGAGATCCGGCGGCTTTTGGACAAGCGGGAAAGCGAAGGGCTACGCATCAAGGGTAATGGTTTTATCATGTAGATCTAATGTAGATTTAGTAGCGAAACTCGTACTCGTAATTTATTTTATGTTCGCACGGATCCCGTGGCCGAACTTCTGGGGTTTCCGCAACGCAAAAAGCGGTTTTTGCGGCCCAGAATCTCTAACAGATTATTGCTTATTGTTGCTTATAGTATATATTTTAGGATCATTGGAAACCAAGAGGGGAGGGGGAAGTGAATCTCGATCATTCGTAAATATTTATTTTCTTTGTAAAATCGAATCAAAGTAATGCAAAAACAAAGTAGAACAGTGGAAAATAAATTACTCTTTTTCTTTTACTTGGTTCGGAGCTTTCGGCAACTCCTACTCCAAGGCCCGCGATCCTCGACTGCTTCGTTGGGCAATCCACTAAATCTCTTCCTTCGAAAACCTTTCGAATGAAGCAAATTGTACAAGATGTAAGAGAGGTTAGTAACAACCTACTAACTCCCTTGTAAGATGTAAATATAAGTACGAAATAGAAATGCAAATATACCGACACTAAAGTGAAAAATCTTGAGCGCAGTGACTCGATGAGCTTTCTGGTGTTGTGATAGCATATCGTGAGTAGTTCGTCAATGTAGGAAGATAGAGTAGAGCGAGTAGAAGTTATTCCGAAAGCACTGATCTCGAGCTCCTTATATAGACATGGTTTGGTCGACTGAATAATCGTTCAGTTGACTGATCCATTCGATCGACGGAACCTCTAGTTAGGTCAACTGAATCCTGCTCCATTCCTTCTTTGCTCCCCTCGACTTGCAGTGTAATAAATGCATTCAATCGATTGATCCTCCTGATCAATCGACAGAATAAGCTTCCATCTGTGTAGTCATTTTATACTAAATATGGATTCGCCGGCCGATTCTGATGATCAGTCAACCGATTCTATTAAAATCATCCGGATCTACTATAGTCTGGTTGGTTCAGTCAACTGAACACTTGGTCAACTTACCTTGATTAATCTACATCAAAATGGTAGTACAACGTACATAACGTGTAAAGATTACTCCTACAAAATAGAGTTAGCATAAGTATAAGTATAATATGCATGAGTAATCGATACTATGACCTGTCCTAGTCTCAACTTAGAAATCTCCATAGGTTTCTCTAGTTGGATCAGCACCTAAGGCTGTCCCATCGAAACACGACCTCACAGTACTCTCCTCCAGGAGCTTACCTTTACTCACTTGCCAAACATTTGATCCTCCAAACCTATTCAGACTTACTCTACTTAGTGTCTAATCACCTGATCCACTAAAATTTTTTTGCAATACTAAATTAGCACAACAACAATAATAGTAAAGCAAAATAGTATTGATAAACATATACTTAGATTTGCTAAGATTCGTTGGTCTGGTCGATCATGCACGGTCGATCGAAAACTTTCCGATCAAGCTTGCTTGGAGTTCACTCCTCTAAGACTTCTAAGGTTAGCTACCTTAGGGTTTCCATTGCCTAGCTTCTGTAAGTACCCGAGATGGTTTTGATGTGGTCAATCGAGCTAAGATAGGTTCTGTTGGTATTTGATCCCTGTGTCTAAGTGTGAAGAAGAGTAGGAGCATAGGAAATTGAGCGAAAGATGCAGCAGACGAGAAGGATGGCATGAGAAGGGAGCTGACGGGCTCGACGCATCTAAGGGATGCGAAGGTTGTGGAAGAGTACACCGGTGGAGCGAGAAGGGCGCGTGCAACGTCAGAGGGATGAGAAGTCGGGGAGGAAGTTTGCTCGAGGAGAAGGCCGGAAATGGGTTCAGGTGAGCCCAACTCTGGATGGCTAGAGATCACCCAGGAGGTTGTAAGAAGGTTGGTCAACTAGAGTTGACTAGTTAGCTCCCGGGCCTCCGAGTGAATTCAGGCACTCGAGCAATCAAGCACCCGCATGGATACGGACACTCGACTATACATGTACCTGAGTTCATATGGCCACTCGAGACCTGATATTTATCGCCAAAATGAGTCATTTTCTGGTCGTTGCAATATGGATAGTCATTGACCTAACTTGGGCGACGTATGCACTCGGGCGCCCATGATGTGCCACATCAACACATCGATAAGTTTTCTCAGGGCAATAAATAAGCCCTTTGTAATGCCTGAAAATTCTTAAAATTAATTTTAGAAATATCTTAGAATTTATTCTGAAATTATGGATATTTTTATAGAATTTTTCCATGGACAAATAAGGCAAAAATGAATAAAAATAGAATGTGCAATAAAAAGACTTAAGTGAGATTTGACCCTTAGACTTTTATCATGAGAGGAGAATAGGCTTATTATGTGAGATGATTTGTTTCTATTGAAATAAAATAGAAGAGAAGATAAATAAGGTTAAGTTAGTTAAATTTTCCCATAAGTATAAAAGGGAAACTTAAGGGTTTTTTTTTTAGATTTATTCTTTTCCTCACCTTCTCACCTTCTCTCCGAGACTCTAAGGATATTCCATCTCCATAAACCATATTCATTAGAGTTGTAAGAACAAGCGCAGGATGTAAGTACCCCTCACCTGTAGTATAAGTAACTTCGTTCGTATGCATAATCGTCTTAGTTTTATCTATTTGCAAGTTTATGCTCATATATGTAGACTAACTCCCTCTACATACTTTAAGGGCACCACTAGATGGGCTAGACGTTCTTCTCCCTTTAGTTTGGGGTTTAGACGCACCGTTGAGTGCCTAGGGAGTGTCCTTAAAAGAAAAGGGGAGTTTTAGGCATGCAAGGTGCTCGAGAAAATATTAAGAAGCTCTAATATGAGTTTTAGCATGTTTATGAAATTAGCTATTCTTGCTTAATGTTTATGAACCCTAGTTCGTCCATTGGGTGGGCTCCTAGATCGCCCCTAGGCTCTAGATCGCCTAGTAGATGCAAGGTTAAAGAAAAGAATATTTATGAAAGTATTTTACTTTTTATGGCATGTGCTTGGACTCTAGTTCGTCCATGGGTGGGCTCCTAGATCGCCCCTAGATCACCTAGTAGTACCCTAATGGGTTCGGGATTAGGGATGGCAATTTCATCCGAACCCGATGGAGAATCCGACATTCGACCCGAATGGAGGAGGATATGGAGGGACTACCAATATCCGATATCCGACCCGAATACCCGATTAAATAAAAAATGCATATATACATTAAAAAGTTTTTCCCCAAAACCTACTAATAATTTGTATTAATGTTAGAAATAGATTATATATATGTTTAATCTATTTTTAAAATTATAGATATATATATTTTTAATTTTAATGTTAATTATAATGTACTTTTGTTCAATGATATAGTTGGATAGAAAGAAAAAAAATTATTAGTATATAAGATATCCGATCCTTTAATGGGTATGGGTATACCCGATGGATATCCGATACCCGATGGGTATGGGTACGAAGGATATAGAATCCGACCCGAACCCGACCCATTGCCATCCCTATTCGGGATTAGCTACCTTGGATCTATTTAGGGATGCGTGCATTAGCAGCACATTGCCGGGGCCACAGCAGCATGATTAGTATTTTCACTTACTATATGTATAAGTTTCAAAAGTTCAGTAATAGCTTTAAGTGATAATAGTTTTAAGATCATGCTTAGTTTAGTTAGATTCTATGAATGTCATGTGAATTTAGTTATAAGAATATGATTTAGTCCATGTGCTTAGTATGATGAGTATGCCATGATATCTGTTTAGATTATATGTTTCAGTAAGAATAAATGACAAGCATTATGTATTTTCTTACATGTGTTTTCAAAAGCATGATTTTCGAAATATGCATTATTTTGTGAGTAGGATGGTACTTACTAAACTTTATGTTTATAGTTTCATTTTTTCTTATACTGCAGATAAGGGCAAAGGAAAAATAGAGTAGCGGAAGCGGCAGGGATGATGTGGAGTGTGTGATGGTGGAACATAGAATGAAAAGAACCTTGAGAACTTGCATTATGAGGACGCATTATTATGAATGATAAATGAATTAGTTTCTTTGGCATGTTTATCATTTTCCGCATCTTAAGTACCTTTGTCATGTTGTTAGCATCACTCTTGATATGAGCCTTGCGAGAATTCTAGTATGAGATTATGTATCATGAGTTGATATCATGCAGTTATGTCATGCCTAGCTTCTACATGTGATATGTTGAGTGATACATTTCAAATGCATGTTAACTAGTAGTAAAATGCATGGCCTAAGGCTATAGAACCATTTTTGATATTATAGTGTTACTATTGATCCATCTAGACAGAAACAGTGCTTAGCTTTAGTAGCAAGTTGATACAAAGTTCATGTTTCTAATTTCATGCTTAGAGATGGTTGAAGTATGCCTTATTGTCATGAAAACATGTAGAATATGACCTAGAATCATTGTATACCTGTTAGTAAGCTTAAATGCGAGTTGGTAGTATTTTTGGTACGAAGTAGGTTGACCTTGGCACGTTTCTGGAATCTGAAAATTCAGATTTCAGAGCTGCCAGTCGACTACGACAGCTACCAGTCGACTGGTCGAGGGAACAGCAACATTCAGGCGAGAGAATCCCAGGTGCAGTCGGGCGAGAGAATCCCAGGTGCAATCGACTGCACCAGTCGACTGCCAAGATATCAGTTGACTGGTGCCAATGTAAAATAGAAAGTGTTGTAGGGTTGCTGGTTAATACTTCAGTTATGCAACGCTGAGGTTGGGGGATCAAATCCTGCCAAGCTAATAAAATTAAAGTTTTTGTTTTATTAGCTTGGACAGGATTTGATCCCCCAACCTCAGCATTGCATAACTAAAGCACTAACCAACAACCCTACAACACTTTCTATTTTACATTGGCACCAGTCGACTGATATCGTGCCAGTCAACTGCACCTGGGATTCTCTCGCCCGAATGTTTCTAGTCCCTCGACCAGTCGACTAGTAGCTGTCGCAGTCGACTGGCAGCTCTGAAATCTGAAAAAGCTGTCAGTCGACTACGACAGCTACCAGTCGACTCGTCGAAGGAACAGAAATATTCGGGCGAGAGAATCCCAGGTGCAGTCGACTGCACCAGTCGACTAGCAAGATATTAGCCGACTAGTGCCAATGTAAAGCAGAAAGTGTTGTAGGGCTACTGGTTAGTGCTTTAGTCATCCAATGTTGAGGTTGGGGGATCAAATCCTGGCCAAGCTAATAAAATTAAAATTTTTGTTTTATTTTGGCTGACCTAGCAATAAAGTCAACGTAACGGCCCTATAAGGTCAAGGTTAGTAAGAGAGGGCGGTTACAGAGTCTCTTAGTTCTGCTGTTTAAGTCATGAATTGTTAGTTCAGTAAATAGCAAAATTTTTGAATTCTCCCAGTTGGTTTAGCATCCAAAAATTAGTAATCAATCAGCCAGTTAGTAGCGATCCGCCTTAAAGCTTAGTATCAGAAGGCGGGTCGTTACACCCTTGAACTCAGAGCAATTCATCAATTCGAGCTATAATGAATTTTTTATTAGTTTTTTCTTGTTCTCTGAGTGTCTAAATTCTATAAGAGGCTTTTCTTCCCACAAGGAGTTGATTTAGAGAGTGAGCTTTCATTTGCCTTGGATTAGCAACCACCCAGGTTGCAAACCAAATATATTATGTGCCTCTTTTTTTTAAGTTAATTTGATTTATGATTCTTGTTTTGTGTTAATTAACTATCTTTGTTTAAGAACGACAAAAGATAACATTTTCTTTTCAGGAGTAATTCACCCCTCTCTTGTCGACCGACCGATTCCAACAATTAGTAGCAGAGAAAGGATAGCTTTTGAAGGACTAACCACTAGATAATGTAACAAAATGATGACCGAACCAAGTATCTACCCATCAAAATTTGAGGGAGAGTTCGCAATGTAGAAGCGCCACATGGTGGTATTTTTCAAAACTGATTTTGAATTGATTTTAATAATGAAAAATGGCTTTGTAACACCCGAAAATAAGGAAGAATACCTCTGGTCGAAAAAGGAACAAGCTGAATTCTTAGCTAACGAAAAAGCAGAATTCTATTTGCTAACCATGTTACTAGCTCAGGAGATCAACCCGATCGGCATATACGTATCAATAAAAGAGCTCTGGGAGAAATTCCAAGTGTTACACGAAGGGGCCTCGAAAGCAAAACTAACACGACGTGATATACTATGAAGCGAGCTAACTAATCTTCGAATAAAGGAAGGAGAAATGGTAGCCAAACTTTATGCAAAGATAAAAGAGCTAATCATTGATATCATGAATCTCGGAGAAAGGTAACAAATTAAGATTCGTTAAGGTATGCCCTGAACGCTTTTCCCAGAACACCAGAATGGATGTCGTTAGTCGACTTCTATGACATTCCCAAGGACTTCGAGATAAGTACATTGACAAATTTATTTTCTACTTTTGAGCTTCACGAATCTAGATATGCAGGATCAAGAAGGGAAAAATGGACAGCATTGCCCTAGCCATAAGGAGGGTCCAATCGGAGGAGGAATCTTCAACCGATAAAGAGGAAACGACCTACATGGTAAGGATTTTTTTTTAAAATTAAGTCTAATAAATTTAATGAGATATAGTTCAAAAGAAATCCTTAAAGCAAAAGAAAAATCAAATGCTACAACTGCGATGAAGAAGGGCACTTCAAAGATAACTGCCCAAAGTTGAAGAACAAGGAAAAAGGAGCAACAAAGTCAAAGACTCACAACCTAAAAGCAACATGGGATGAATCGTCATTGGATGAATCTGAAGTCAAAGAATACGTCAGACTAACATTGATGGCTAGTCACCAAACAACATATGGCGAAGCTACCTCGGAAGAAAGCATCGATGAAGGGTAAGCTATGTCAGAAGATGAAAACTCCAACTTCAGATCCGACATGGAAAGTGAGGTATATCTCTTATCTCTAGATCAACTCTATAATGGTATCAAGTTGATGTTCAAATCCTTGTGCAAACTTAAATATAAAAATATAGATTTGAAAAAAGAAATTAGCAAAAGCATATCCACTAGAGCTTTGTGATAGTTTAAAATTTGAGAATGAAAAACTGAAAGAACAGATCGAAGTATTAAAAAGGAATCTTGCATGCTCACATGCTTCAAATATTCCAAAAAGAAATATTAGAAATAATAGATGACTTATCTGATATGTGAGGACTCACAATAAACAAATTATAAAAGTACCTAGAAATTATATATCACCCAAATACTTGATAAATCTTGTTGTTAGAAATTTATTTTAGATCCGTAAATCCATATTGAACTGTTACAATTTTTTTCATGTAATAATCCATGTTCGTGAATTTTCATGTGTTTATCATTTTTTTGAAAATTGTTTTGCATATTTAACTTTTGCTGAAAATTTATTTTTTATTTTTTTATGATAGACTTCATTCTTATCTACTCACAGAATTTTTTTCAAAATTTTTTGACCGTTCATTTAATTTTTATGAATTTTTTATTAAAAATTAATTTTTAAATTTTGAAAAATACTTAAAAATTATTTTTAATAAATGTGATTTTTGGTGATCTATAGACTAGATATTGAATGTTGAGAAAAATTTAAGTTTTTTTATTTGAAATCTAATTTTTATATTTTGTCAAAAATATCTAAGCTTCATAATGAAAAATATTTTGGGTGACTAGATAATTACAAAGTCAAATATATTATTTTTACACTTTGTAAAAAGTTTTGGATGACTAGATAATTTTTTTATACTTTAAAATTTCTTTTTTTTATATATCAATAGTCTTTCGATGTTTAACTTGTTTTTCAAATTGCAAATTTTTTGTTTATCTAATTGTAATATTTTATTATCTGTTTCTTTTGTCTATGTTTATGTTTAATTCTAAAAGAACTCGAGTTGGTGCACATCAAAAAGGGGAAGATTGTAAGTATCCCGGTGATGGGGTTGAGCACCCCGTGACCGACACGTGGACTGAAGAAGCTATGAGGCAAGATCTACCGAATCTGAACGACTCTCTTTCTGTGACTCCCGAGGCCCCCTCGAGAAGGTAGACATACTCCTGAGATCGCTCCAGGAGGACACACGCCCGAGATCACCTCGAGAGATCAGGTCATGAGATCACCTCGAGAAAGTGAAGGCCCAGGACCCCCCAGGCCAAAAGACCCCAAGATCACCTCGGGGTAGCGAAGCCCAAGGAGCACTCGACCTCAAGTAACTATCCCCTTTCTTCGAATCTTTGGATAATCATCACCAATTATCACAGGATAATCATGACCTGTAATACGCGGTCATTAAAGCTCTACTTAGCGTAACGACTTAGATTTAATGGATGCGAGAATCATTACAAAGGTTATCCAATAACCGATAGTTAAGGGGACGTGGAGAAGAATGTGGGACACATGTAACTGCCACCTCAAGTATAAAAGGTATTCCAACCCCCAGGTAAAGGGGGTTACGCACATTCGAACTCATACTGTTTTCCTTACTTTCTTTTATCTAAGAGATTCAGGCATTGACTTGAGCGTCGGAGTGGGCTCCGTCGGACAACCTCCGGCGTGTTCCCTTAATGCTCGTGTTAATTTCGCAGAGTGGAAGCTCTTCCTCTCTCATCATCATCCTCGTGGGCTGAACCCTGGTGACTGGTTGTCGACGTCGATTTCTTCCGGAACAAGTTTGGCGTCATCTGTGAGAACTCTTATTAAAGTACCAGAAGGAGCACCAATGGCAGAGCTGGCGGGACAATCCATCATCTTGACGAAAGAGGAATTAGACCGCTTGGTGGCCAACGCTGTCAAAGGGGCGCTCGAACAGCACCAAATCGAGTAGGCCGCCTCACGGCGAGTCGCTTCTGTGCAAGAGGAGATCCCCAGAATCTCCACTTCGCACCCCCAACCACGGAGATCTATCACATCACGGGGGAGACATGCCAAAGCAGTCCCGATCCACCAGCGGGATTCTCTAGGAGATGTGGAGAAAACCAACTCAGTAGCCTCCAGCGCGCTGAGACAAGAGGACGGGCCAGGGAGGAGGGATGAACCTAAGGCCTCCTAAAAGGTGTCATCCGCCCCTTTCTCCTTGGAGATTATAGAAGATCCCATGCCGAAGCAGTTTCATGGACCTAGGATTGCTGACTACGATGGGAAGATAGATCCTGAAGATCATGTCTGCAAGTTCGAGAACGTGGTACTCCTGTACCAGTACACCGATGGTGTAAAGTGTAGAGTGTTCTTGAACACCCTATCAGGAGCAGCCCAGCGGCTGCTCCAGGGTTCTATCAACTCCTTTATGGAGTTTAGAACTACCTTCCTCCATTATTTTGCCAGCAGCCGTTGCTATCAGAAGACGACGCTCAATTTATTTGCTCTAAAGCAGAAGCCAAAGGAACCACTCAAGGATTACATCCAGCGGTTCAATCGAGTGGCGCAGGATGTGCCAGCTGCGACATCGAAGATCCTTGTCAGCGCCTGCACCCAAGGGCTCTCGGTAGGGGATTTCTTCCGATCTTTGGTGAAGAAGCCACCCACCAGCTTTGATGGTCTACTGGGGCATTCTGTCAAGTATGTCAACGTGGAGGAAGTGCAACACGCCTGCCGCACAGAACCAGCCGGGGTCCCTGCCCAAGATGTTGTACAATCGGAAAGGAGGGAACCTCCGACTCCAGCACAAGGAAAAGATCTGCACCTGGAGAAAGGCTAGTGGGCTGGTAGTGGAAGCTAGTGGAGATAGTTGACACCAAGCAACCAGAGCCGCTGACGAAGCACTACGAATTCCACGGCAGTACAACGCACTCCACCGAGGAATGCCATGCTTTGAAGAGAAAAGTGAATGAAGAAGCAGACACCAAACCCCGGAGGAAGTGAAAGAAGACAGGGTATCGTCGGAGGTCCCCTCGGCGAAGCTTGTCTCCCCAACAATGGCAGTCGGTAGAGAATAAAACCCGACATCGGTCTCGGTCATGTTCAAGAGGGAGGAGTCAGGGGGTCATGCCCCATAGGTCTCCCTCATTGGAAATAGACCCTAAGAAGGGCAAGGCCCCTGCACGTGGCCCACCTTCTGGACACGTGGGGGTGATCTCAGGGGGACCCACTGGAGGAGATTCCCACCGGGCGAGAAAGGCTCACACCCGGCGGCTAGAGAACTATGCCATCGGGATGAGTCAGAACTGGCATCTTGGCCCTACGATCTCCTTCGGCCTGGAGGACTTGGAAGACGTAGAAGCTCCCCACGAGGACGCTATGGTAATTCTGGCACGCATTGCAAATTATGAGGTCAAGTGTGTCTTCGTGGATACAGGCAGCTCCATTAACATCCTATACAAGGTCGTACTAGACCAAATGCAGATTGACAAAGATGAACTGCACCCAGTGTCGACTCCACTCTTCTGCTTCACCGGATACCGAGTACAGCCGATAGGGCAAATCACCCTATCACTGTCATTAGGCAGTGACACTCTGGAGAGGATCAGGAGGACTCCCTTCCTAGTCATGGATGCTCCCTCATCCTACAACGCCATCTTGGGACGCCCGACGCTCAATGCATTCCATGCGGTGGTCTTGGTCTACCACCAGAAGATCAAATTCCCGATAGGCGACCAAATGACAGAAGTCAAGGGAGACCAGTTGGTATCTCGGCGATGCTACAGCGGGGAAGTCCGATCAGAATCCCGTAAGAACCCGAAGTCACACGAAGCCCTGCCAATTGATCTCGCCAATCCCTTAGAGGGGGACAGGGATAAAACATTGAAGAGGTCATGGCATGCCAACTAGCTCCAATCTTGTCACACCGGTAAACTTTGTGAGACATCCTATGTACTTGACTATGTATTCTTGCTGCCTTGCAGTGACAATCATGAAATAAAGGAGACGACTCATCGCAAAAGTGCCAATACCTCGGTCTAAAACCCTACCACCTCGTGGTGCTACGGATGCTCGGGGTGAGTAGGCTTGGTTTGGGTACTATGGATGCCCAACCAAGAAATAAAAATCCTACCACCTCGCAGTGCTATGGATGCCCGGGGTGAGTAGGCTTGGTCTGGGTACCACGGATGCCCAACCAAGAAATAAAAACCCTACCTCCTCGAGGTGCTGCGGATGCCCGAGGTGAGTAGGCTTGGTCTGGGTACTAAGATGCCCCACCAAGAAATAAAAAACCCTACCACCTTGCCGTGCTACGGATGCCTGGGGTGAGTAGGCTTGGTCTGGGTACTACGGTGCCCAACCAAGAAATAAAACCCTATTACCTCGCGGTGCTGCGGATGCCCGAGGTAAGTAGGCTTGGTCTGGGTGCTGCGGCTGCCCGACCAAGAAATAAAACCCTATTACCTCGTGGTGCTGCGGATGCCTGAGGTAAGTAGGCTTGGTCTGGGTGTTGTGGATGCTCGACCAAGAAAAAAACCCTATTACCTCGCGGTGCTGCGGATGCCCGAGGTAAGTAGGCTTGGTCTGGGTGCTGTGGATGCCCGACCAAGATATAAAATCCTATTACCTCGTGGTGCTGCGGATGCCCAAGGTAAGTAGGCTTGGTCTGGGTGCTGCAGGTGTCCGACCAAGAAATAAAACCCTATTACCTCACGGTGTTACGGAAGCTCGAGGTATGTAGGCTTGGCCTGGGTGTTGCGGATGCCCGACCAAGAAATAAACCCCTATTACCTCGGGGTGTTGCGGATGCCCGAGGTATGTAGGCTTGGTCTGGGTGCTGTGGATGCCCAACCAAGAAATAAAACCCTATTACCTCACGGTGCTATGGAGGCCCGAGGTAAGTAGGCTTGGTCTGGGTGCTGCGGATGCCCAACCAAGAAATAAAACCCTACTACCTCGAGGAGCTTGGATGCCCGAGGTGAGTAGGCCTGGTTTGGGGGCTGCGGAGGCCCCACCAGGAGCTGAATAACCCCCACAGCTTCTAACGGTGAACTGGAGGAGGCTCGGAGGCTCAGAGGAAGGCTAACACATAGCCGACCCGATATGAAACGACGTCATCAGACATGGAAGGCAAACATGATATCTAATCATTACTCGGGGCACTTACATATCAGAGGTAGCAAGTTTCCCTTTATTTCTGAGGGGAACACCTTGATAATGGCATCTCCAGGAAATACAAAAGATATGTATACATAGGGGATGCAATCAGTGGATCCGGTGAAGGAGACCATTCCTTTGTCGGGGCTCTCCTCTATTGCCTCATCATCACCGTCTGACCGCCAAGCACGGAGTCGTCTCCTTTTTACGGGTGAGCTGAGAATCATCTTCATTATGGTTGTGATCTCTGAATCTTCGGTCGTGGCTGGAACCTCTTGGTCCTCCGCTGAAGGTAAAGCGAGACCAACTCGGAAGACAAAGGACGTTGCTTAAGGCCGAAACCGTCCTCATGATAACTCAAAGGCGAAAAGGAAATACTCTGGATACACAAGGTAAAGGGACGAGCAAGTTCCATTCAATGGTCCTAATTACGCCTTACATTCAACTTACATTTGGAAACAAAGACGAAAAGTAAAATACAAAGGGAGAAAAGGAAAGGCGGCGGCTACAGCTCCTTCTCCTTGGATGACAACCTATCCCATGCTTGATTGGCACTGGGGAAATTGGGGTGAACGTCCGGCCTCAGCACTCCCATTCGTCGGGTCTCCAGGAATGCTATGGTGAAACCTTGCTTCAATCGTTTCAGATGGGGGTCAGCCGACGGATCCCCAAAAATTGGGGGATTGATCGATAAGGAGGTGGAGAGCATTTGAAATAGACATGGGGGCAACCAAAAAAAGACACTTTCTGATATAAAGATGGAGAGCCTGGAGGAGTTTGCTATGCTCTCGGAAGAAACAGATGATATCATCTCTGCTATGCTCTCCGGTGAAATATGTGATGCCTCTGCTGGGCTCTCCGGTAAAATATGGGGTATCATCTCTATTGTGCTTTCGGTGAAATATGCGACATCATCTCTGCTATGCTCTCCGGTGAGACAAATGACCCATGTCAGAAGGGGGAACGGTGGAGGATATACCGGAATGTTGTATGCTTCACAAGTGGTCCTAAGGGCACCTGGCTTAGCCTGTGCAGGAGTGGCTTCGCACCCCTCTAGGCGGCGAACCTCTTCCCCCTCCGATTTCTCGCCCAGGCTACGACCACTTTTCCCTTCCTTGCTCATGGGTTCTAACAAGAGGAAGAAGGAAAGATGGAGGGGGAAGAGCGGGTTAGCCTTCCACCTTTATAGTGATAGCCGCCCTTGTGCATTTAATGGG
The DNA here is from genome assembly GCA_024364735.1 of Boesenbergia rotunda. NCBI lineage: Eukaryota > Viridiplantae > Streptophyta > Magnoliopsida > Zingiberales > Zingiberaceae > Boesenbergia > Boesenbergia rotunda. The sequence goes on from JAGFNQ010000765.1 coordinate 190,508, forward strand.
GGCACGACACAGGGGCAATAATGGACGTCAATCCTGGAGCGTCACTTCTTTTTTGTCGCCATCGATTGGCATGTCTTTGCGGTGCCTCGGAATTCGTGAACCTTTATGGATCAATTCAAGGGACCACCTTGGGCCCGGAAACAATTGTTCGGATTCCGCGGACTCACCAAACACTCAATAGAGAAAGGGATCCAATATCAGTCCCACAGAGGAATCGATTCGGACTAGGCAGTCAAACATTTGGTGCTACCTTGGGAAGACCCACACCCGGGGTTGAATCCAAAACCCCCGAGGTTATCCCGCCCCAAGAGACACCTGGCATCACGAGGGGCTTTGGATTCCGGTAACCAACCCAAGAGGCTGCTGGGGACGAGTATTGGCCCCTTGGTTTCCTTGCCCCATGGGTCGAGAAGGAACGCTTATTTTTCAGGAGTGTTAGTCTGCTATCTGGCTCCTTAAGTCGAGGAGAAACACTGGCTCGTCAATTTCCTTGGTCCTCGTGTCGAGGATAAATGATACAAGGAGCCAAATAAAAATGATTCTCAGGACATTAAGCTGGAAAAATGCTTTCATTATGATCAAAATGAGTACAATGGAAGAAGCTAGTAAGCATGAACAGAAGAAAAGGCAAGGCCCAGGGGGGAAAATAGTTCTACATTTTTTCTACAACTGCTTGTCTTCTGGCGGGAGCTCCTCCCAGACTTGGCCAATGCTCATGAAGCTCAAGTCGGTGTCCGACGGCAAGAGTTGGGCCTTCCTCAATTGATCGATGGCCCCGTGGAAGCCGTGCTTCAAACGCTTCATTACTTGGTCGGCCAAGATATCGCCAAACTCGTCCGACTCCAAGAACCTGGCCTTGAATTCTGCCTCAGCCTCCTTGAGATGGGAGTCCTGGGCAGCCCGGAAATCGCGCATTTTGGCCTCGGCTGCCTCCTGGGCAATCTTTAGCCGAGCCACCTCAGAAGACATTTTGTCCTGGTCTTCCAGGGTCTCTTTGAGTCTTTTTGTAGTAGCCAGAGCTTCCGATTGTGCCTGATCCACGTCCTCCTCAAGGTCAGTCAAGCGATCAGCTGCTACCATGAGGTCGTACTCCTTCTGGGCTAGCTGGTGTGCTTGGTCCTTGGTACGCTCATTCAGCTTCCAAGTCGAGGTCTCTAGGAGTCGGACATCCCCCGATAGCTTTTTCTCCCTCACTTGAAGCCGGTCCCGCTCCTGAGTCACCTGAAGCAGGTCGTCGGTGAGGGCCACAGCCCTCTCGAACATCAAACATTCCCAACACTGGGAACTCTGTAGGGAAGACTCCATTGCCAACAGGGTGTCCAGTTGATGCTCCACCTTTACTCGGAGAGCTCTGCTAACCCCCGCTTGCATGAGTCCCGCCCTATGTTCATGGTTAGCTGCGGCCTCTGCCCTCAGTGCTCAACGGGTCAAGGCCTCGATCTCCAGCCAAGCGTACAGGTGGCAGCCGATCATCAGGCAATCTTGAGCCGCCTATTATAATACCAAAGAGTTATAAAACATGAGAGGAAGTAACCTATGAAACTGGGAACACTTACCTTTAAAAGAAATTCACGAAGGGTAGTGAGCGGCCCGGCAGAGACTCGCACGACTTCCCCTCCTGAGATGAGACTCCTTGACTTCTCGGGGTGTCCACCCGGCTCACGGAGGGTAAGGGGTCTCTACGCGGGGGGAGTGGCTGGACAGTAGGTGCTCTAGGGGGCACTGTAGAGGGGTCGGAGTCGTCCTCCTCTGAGCTGGAGGCCCTCTCGGAAGAAATGCCCTCTGCAGCAACCTCCTTAAAATGTACCAGGGGGAAGGATTGTGCGGCAACCTCCAAGGTCGCGTCAAGCCTTTTGCGTAAGTGGTCAAGCTGTATCCGAGATTCGGCAGACATTTCTTGTTTGCCTTTTGCGGCCTCGAAAGAGTCGACCGGGGAGGAGCCAAGTGCCTGATCGCCTGTACCGGTAGGGGCAGCCTGCCGGGAAGGTGGAGATGGGGGGACAGTGTCCTCACCCTTAGAGATGGGAAGGTCCTCCTCAGGAATGGAAGGGAGTGTGCTGGGGTCTGTATAACGCAAGCTCTTCCGTCTCGGAGCCAGGCCATCTAGAATTTTCCTCTTCTGTCGCCCAGAGAATTTGGGTATTTGTGGGACAGCAAGAGGTGATAACTTCTCCGCAGCCTCCCCCGCAGGGTCAAAAGCAAAAGGAGGATCATTTTCCGAAGGGACGCAAGTCTCCGGGTCGATAGACAACCCCGAAGTCCATGGGGCAGCAGGTGTCCGAGGTGCTCTGAAGCTGCAGACTCCCAAGATGATTCAGCAGTCTCCTCCGAAGCCTCGGCCAAAGTAGAGGGTGAAGCGAGAGGAGCAGAGGGAGGATCCAGAGCCTCCTTGTTGGCTTCATCCCACTTGATGAGCCGGTTCATCGCCTTTGAGAGCATGATTTACTCTGCAATAGACATGCAACAGAACATCAGTTAGAATTAGCAGGCATTGATGGAATAGATAAACTTACCGAGGTTGGGGTTGATGCGGGTCACTTTAGGGCTGAGGCCCGCTCAATACATGAGTTCCTCGCTCTGTTCAAGGCTGGGGCCGCTGAGCTCCATGCCGGAGAAGATGCTCCTAGCTCGATGATAGGCAGAACTCTGTAGAAAATTCCCTAGTATAGGGGGTGTCGGCAGATCCTCCGTCCAGCGATAGGAATTGAAGGGGCGGTGGGGTAGTTGAATGAAGAAAAACTTCTCCTCCCACCCTTTATGAGAAGAAGGGAACCCCCCTAAGAACCTATGGCTAGGGCACACGGTAAAGTTAAACACCCCTCGCGAGCCAATCGGTACGAAGAAGGAATGGAAAAGGCGAGGGGTCAGGGGGATGTCGAAGAGTTTAAAGATAATGTACGCCCCACCCATCTGAGCAAAGGTGTTGGGTGTCATCTGGTGGAGAGAGATATTAAAATAGGAGGCTACATTCATAAAGAAATGGGGGATAGGGAAATGGAGCCCTGACTCAACCTACCCTAGATAGAAGGTGAAAAAACCTAAAGAAGGTTCTACCGGTGACTGGTTCACTCAAGGGATCACCACCGCAATCTCGGCTGGAATGTCATAAGCCTCGATGGCCACCTGCAGAGCTTCTGGCCTCACTCTAGAAGAGGTTGACTCGTACCACTCCGCTTGGTAGCCCCCCTCTAGAACCTCTCTCCTATCCTGGTCCTTCTTGCTATCTTTACACATGACTCCTAAGGAAGAAGACGAGAAGGAAGCAAAAGACTTACGTGCAAGAAGGAGTCCTTGGGGAAGAAGATGAAGATGATGGCGGCTGAGCGATGGAACCGGAAGGTGGTCGAACATCTTCGCCCCCCCCCCCACCCCCTTTTATAGGGAGGAGGTTGTCTGCGTGTGTACGATGGGGGCAAGACACGTGGACGACGAGAGACAGCTACATCGAGGCGCCACCACCAAGCAGTCGTTGGACGTGAGCCTGCTACGCATGTCAGCCGGAGCTGCACATGTCAGCAAGAGATCGTGAGAGGAGCAATTGGGGCACGTGGCGGAGGTGAATTCGCAAAGGGGTATTATCGCCATTAAAAGACTCCATGCACTTTTATGGATGATGGACGACTATCATTGTTATACCTGGAAAATCACAAACGCCTTTTTGGGAAGGCCAATTCAAAAAGGAATTGCCTCGGACATCAGGACGAATGTTTCGATTCCTTGGACCCAGCGTGCTGCCAATGAAGTAGTAATGGGGGTCGGGACCCCCCCCCCTAGCATAGCTTCTTCGCTACACCAATAGTCTAATCAGTCAGCCACACTTCCTTCGATTAGACTTGAAGGGAGGGACTTGTGATAGGGTTGAGCACCCCGTGGCCGACACGTGGACTGAAGAAGCTATGAGACAAGATCTACCGAGTCTGAACGACTCTCTTTCCGTGACTCCCGAGGCCCCCTCGGGAAGGTAGGTTCCCTAGACCACCTCGGGTATACATACTCCTGAGATCGCTCCAGGAGGACACATGCCCGAGATCGCCTCGGGAGATCAAGTCCCGAGATCACCTCAAGAAAGTGAAGGCCCGGGGCCCCCCGGGCCAAAAGACCCCGAGATCGCCTCGGGGTAGCGGAGCCCAAGGAGCACTCGACCTCAAGTGACTGTCCCCTTCTTTGGATCTGTAGATAATCATCACCAATTATCATGGGATAATCGTGACCCGTAATACGCAGTCATTAAAGCCCTACTTAGCGCAACAGCTTAGATTTAATGGTTGTGAGGACCGTTACACCAACATATTAAAACCTTAGAGGTCAATTACACCAACATATATATTACACAGCTGAGCAAGTTGATATATGTAGTTGATACATTTGTATGATTATTATCTATTGGTATATATTTTTCCTTTAAGATTGTATCCCTTGTTCTCCTTATATTATATCATGCACTATCTATTTCTAATACTTGTAGAGTTATTTGGATCTCCATCCCTTATACTATTAATCTTTCTCTAAGTAGTAGATAGATGATACTTAGGGTGCGTTTGATTCAGGATGATCAGTGATAACCTTAGTTATCTGTCCAAGGTTATCGTTGATCACCTTGTTTGGTTTAGATTATCATCAATTCCCAAGTAATGCAGTATTACCGCCACATCAGCAAAACGTAATCAAATGGGGCATGCAACCCGGAATTGGATAACCAAGGAAAACGGAGGTTTTTCTTGATTCCGGGGTTAAGGAACTTTTCTTTCCCAAATTATCCCTTAATATTTACATTTTAAGATAAGAATATCCCTAATAATTAACTAAATTACAGCTCGTTGCCGACTCACCGACCGACAATCGCAGCCCCTCCGCCGATCGGCGACCGGCGACCGCCGCCGGCCGGCGACCGGCGACCGTCGCCGGCCGGCGACCGGAGACCGCCGTCGGCCGGCAACCGCCGTCGGCCGGCGACCGCCGCCGACCGGCGACCGGCCGGCGACAGGCGACCGGCGTTCGCCTGCCGACGAACGATCGGTGGCGGTCGAGCGATAAATAATGTTTTTAAAAAAATTTAGTATTTTAATTAAAATTTTATTAAATTAAATAAATTATAATTAGGATAAACTAAATAAATTTAATACAAAATATTACCATACTTTTTAATTTTTAGTATAAATAAACATATATTATCATAATCCTTAATTTTAAACTAATAGGCAATATGGTAAAATATTACATTAGATTATATACTATTATCTCCAAACAAAAAAGATTTTCTTTGATCATCTAAATTTAACCAAACAACATTAGGTTATGTTTCATTCCCCATAACCTTGGTTATGTGATTACCAGGTAATCACATAATCAAGGTCATATATAATAACTTGAACCAAACGCATCTTTAGAATAGCTAGGAGGTCTTGTCTACCAATCCCACTTCTCATTGAGAGCTTTCCACGTTATGTCATTTTATTTATGTTTGTATTTTGATTGTATGGACTTGTTTGTGTAATAATTGATTTGTATATGATGTTTGGCTCTTGTTAGGTATTTTTGTCTTGGTATCTTGCATATGTACTTGTCATGGTTAAACCGTGCCGACACGCTATCAGTCGATTTGTGTTTTGCATATTTTTATTGTCTTCTGTTGTTTGCATGTATTTTAGTCTTGTGGGCTGTAGTATATTGTGTGGTTTGTCTTTATTCCAGTCGTGTGGGCTAGCTATATTATACTATGTGGTTTGTAATTGTAGCTTAATGTGTGAATTCCAGTCATGTGGGCTATAGCTTATTATGCTTGTACAACCATGCAGCAATAGATCCAAGTTGTATCTATATTGTAGAGAAGCTGTCCATTTATCAGGTAAGCATATCTCTGGGACGTGATACATAGACTGATACTCAAGAACACAGTCTCGAGGATGATAATATATATTATTATTTGATGATAACCATGCATTTGCGCTTTGCACAACATCAGACATCCAAAGAATTAATGGGAGAAGTTCAAGCACTCGTCTTTGTATGTTGACTTTGTTATAGGTTATGCGGAATCATCCTCATAGTTATCACCTTCACATTATATAATTTCAATAAAGACATGGTCATCATTTTTTAATACAACAAACTCAGATGTTTCCGGAAAGGACAATCAAAAGCGGATATTTCAAAGTTAAAGTTCAAGTTACTAAGGCAATCGTTTCCTATGTTGGGAAAAAGATTATTCAAGAAGATATACTAATGAAGTTGGGTAACATTAAATTTCGGATGATTAATTTGATTTTATGAAATTTTTTCATCGATTATCAGAGTAAATCAAGAAATATTCATAACGGACGGTCTAGAAATTCAACATCTCAGGATTCGTATATCGTTAAAATAATTATAAAATATATCGTAATTGAAAATTAAATTGTTAATATCTAAAATGATAATTAATTATTTTTTATTATATTTTGGGGCTGAGAATAATACTAATAAGTAACTATATTTTTATAAAAAGACAATAATTGAATTGACAAATCGACAATTATTTGATTCAGCAAAAGAGACGCCCTTGATCAAGTACGGAAACACGTTGACATAAAAAAGGAAATGTTCGAAAAAATAAATCAACACTTTTTGACTTAGCTAAAAAGACGCCGAACTGCTCCACCTTCTTTAATGGAGTAAGTTCTCTTCCACTGAGAAGAGAAGAATGACATAATTAAGAATTTAATTTTATTAAAATTTATTTAGTCGTTAATTTTTATAGTTAATTTAAACTTTTAAAAAGTTTAATTTTTTTAAGAAAGTTAGTTAATTACAATTTTATTAGGAAAATTAGAGTTTGTTATTTTATAAAGACTAAGTTATGTTTTCAAACTATGAAAAAGGTTATGATCTAATGTATGGATTACGTTTTGAGTTAATACAATTTTTAATTTCGTTTTCCTTAAGTAAGAATTGATAATTTTCCTCTAGATGAAGATTAGATCCTTGTTCGCTCTAATGCCATGTATCAATTGGTATCAGAATATTCCTCTAAGTGAGGATTTTATCTCTATTCTTTCCAGAGCCGTCTAATAATTTTTAAGTTCTATGTAAAAACAATATTTTGGGGCCTTAATGTTTTTTAAAAATAAATATTAATTTTTAAAAATAAACTATATATAAAATATTATGAAAGATATTTAATTGTATTAGTAAATTTAAAATGACATTGTAGCACATTACAAAGATTATTTTCGTAACGGAAAGTGACCACTAAATTATTCAGTAATAATTTTATTATTATGCCAAGACTCATTTCGTTATAGTAATTTAAAATAAAAATTCTTTTCTACTAAATAATATTTTTATCTAATAACTATTTTTAATTAACTAAATAAATTTAAATTTAACAATAAAATGTTAAAAATATTGGCTAAATTTGATACCAATGATAAATTCTTATAATACTATTAGTATATATTTTAATTATTATTTTTAATATTTTTTATTCATCAATTTTAACTTATATGAAGAAAAGTTTTAGCATAATGATAAAGTTATATTGTTATCGTATAACTTAAAGATTACAAGTTCAAGTCACGAAAATAATTTATTACAAAGAAGAATAAGGTTGCATATAATAATAGACCTTGCAATAAACTCTACATCGGTGGTAGCTTTGTGTACTAGACTACCTTGTATCAATTTTAATTTTGATACTTATTCATCAAAGTTATTTAGGTAAAAATATTTAGCTTGTGATTTTTTGTTACCATCCAGGAGGAATTATAAAAAAACAAGTGTGCATAATAATTGGTAGAAGAACAGTAAATAGTGAGTTAAATTAAAATTTTATCAATATATTTAAATATGGATTCAAGTGGGCTGACCTACTTGAGCCTGTGACCTATGCGAGTTGGCCCATGATAGTCTTGGGTTGTTTTGCATGTTGAAGAAAAAAATTATCCACTATCAAATTTCTCCTGTTGGTGATTAATGACTAAGAAAGAAAGAAGATATTTAATCAAAATTTATTGTACATGCATGGAGACTCCTTTTCATATTCTTTAAAATTTAATGGCCCTCTTTCCCATTTGTCCCTCACTTAGATGAGTAAAAATAGATTCGATTACGATTCTAAATCAATATTTTGTAGTTTGATTATTCAATGATTTATAACAGCCAGTTTGATAATTTCTGATAGATCTATCTTCAATTTTAATCATTCAAAATGATTATAATTTTTATTTGTTCACATTTAGAATTTATCATCATGATCGAAAATTATTATTATCTTAAAAAATATTTTAAAATAATAAATTTATAAAAATATATATATATAAACTCCCTTTCTCTTTTCTTCAAGATTTTAAATCATACAAGTATTAAAAAAATATTACAAATTTGAAAAAAAAAATTATTCTTGTTTTTTTCCAGTTATAATTAAAAATAATGATATAGTAAAAAAGTATTAATTAATTATTAAATAAATAATTAATAAAAATATCAATATATTATAGCATAGTATGTTAGATACTAGCTCTCTAGATTCAATTCTCGACAATATTATTTTTAAAATAAATTTTCATTTATATATATAAAAATGAACCCGTGATTATGGTTCAAGCCAGGTACCCATTGATTTGGTTACGATCCCGAGCTGGATCCGGTTCGTATCTGGTCCGCAGTCAGATCTAAATAAAAGTAATCAAGCCGTAAAGTTAAAATAAAATTAATTTTATCGACTAAATTAAAGCGTGGTTCTTGAATCAAATTTTGGGCTTTTGGGGCCGGGCGATATGGACTTGGCCTTCGGACTTTCGTCCTTAGTGACGTCAGATCGATTCCGCATCACGTGATGAAACAATTGAGTCCCGTCAAGGTTGACTGAATCTTTCTGGATTTTGACCGCTATCGTATTTGACTATTTTGACCTTTCCGCACTTGATGGACACGGAAATTTCGCGGGGTACTCCGACCGGCAGCGTCGTCGAAAACGGGTTGACCCGGGCGTCAATGCGCATCCACCAACTCCCGGTGTTCACAACACAAAATTAATGTAGGTTTGGAGTTGACTTTGACTCAGTTCAATAATTATTATTGTATTCACACACACATTTATTGTCTTAATCATCTCGTATAAGAAGATATTCAATCACTAAATTTTTAAAAGGGATTTTTTAATAATTCTCAATATATTATATAAATATTACATCAAAAATATAAAAACCTCTCAAATGATTAAAATTATTAAAATTTTTTTATTACTTTTAATACTACATCATAAATATAAAAATCTATTATTTTATTCATGAATCCTACATTACAAATCTCACACACACACATACACACACACACACATATATATATATATATTCATTTAATATCTTTATTTAATTTTTATTTAATATTTTATACAATTATAATCTTTAATTTATTGTATTTATATTTTTTAATTAATATATTAATTAACTTATCATTTTTAATTTAATTAAATTTATAATTTTCATTTAATATTTTAAATATTTTTAATTTAATTTACTTATAATTTTTAATTAATAAAATAATTAACATGATTTTTAATTTAATTTAATTTCTAATTTTCATTTAACATTTAATTAACTCTTAAATTTTATTTTAATTATAAACATTTATATATTTTTCATTTTTCAAATATATTTATTTTAAAACAAATAAATAGCATTTTAATTATTATTATTTATCCTGAAATAAAATATTATATTTATTTTTTTTTAAATTTACTTTTTTAATTGTTTTTTAGGCAATATTATTACATCATCTATTATGGACTCTACCTTCAAGAAAAAATAAATTTGAAAATATAAACTTGCTCTTAACTAAAAATTCCCAATCTTATGGTTTCTATTTTTTTTTTAAATTTTGTTTTACTTTATAGATCTTTTGAAAAAAAAAATTGTATTGGAGATGTCTTAATTCCTCTAAAATTCCTATGTTGATTTATAATATCCCTTAATTTGTATCTATGTGGATTAATTAAATATCAGAACGGATAAACTCAAGTAATTAATTAAAAAAATGATTTCAATGTGAAAGTTTTTCATTGACTATCGTGATAAATCGAAAAGTATTTATAATTGACCATTTAAAAGTCTAGCGTCTCAAAATTTACGTTCTATTTTACATAAATTTTTTTTGTAAAATTCTAAATTGTTAATTAAATTGACAAGCCAGTGGAAGCAGTCTTCCATCTGTAACGCGATAATTAATTTCAATAAATTCAATTAGAATTTTGAATTAGCAGTACTCGATTGAACGATAATTGTCAACCATTGAGTGCCTGCGTTCGTGGACTCGACTTCCTCTTCCGGTGTCTACACGTGGCGCAGTGAACACGATCGGAGCCGCCTTTGGACTTTTAAAAATCGAAAGAAGAGAAGATTCGAAGTCCACAAGCCCTTGCGCTTCGAGCCTTCGAGTTCAAACGATGGCCATCCGCGAGTACCGCCGTGGCCGGATGATCGGCCGAGGAGCCTGCGGAACTGTGTCGCTCGCCACTGACGCCTCCACCGGCGAGATCTTCGCCGTTAAGTCCGCTGACACAGGCTGCTCAGCCGCGCTGCAGCGCGAGCAGAGAATCCTCTCCGCCCTCGACTCACCCTTCGTCGTCTCCTACTTGGGCTTCGACGACGCCGGTCCGGCACCCGGATTCCGCCGACGATTCGATCTCTTCGTGGAGTACGCTCCGGGGGGGTCCCTCTCCGACGCGATTGAGCAGCACGGTGGCAGGCTCGACGAGCCCGCCATCCGCTGCTACGCGCGGGACGTCCTCCGCGGCCTCGACTATCTCCACTCCGCCGGAGTCGCCCACTGCGATATCAAGAGCCGGAACGTGCTGCTCTGCGCCGACGGCCGGGCCAAGCTCGCCGACTTCGGGTGCGCGCGGCTGGCGGGCGAGGCGGCAGAGTGCTCGATCTCGGGCACGCCCCTGTTCATGTCGCCCGAGGTGGCGCGCGGGGAGGAGCAGGGCGCGCCGGCGGACGTCTGGGCTTTGGGGTGCACCGTGATCGAGATGGCCACAGGGCAGTCGCCGTGGCCGGATGCCGCGGACCCCGTAAGCGCTCTCCACCGTATCGCGTTCTCCACCGACGTACCGGAATTCCCGAGCTCGATGTCGGAAGAGGGGAAGGAGTTCTTGAGCAAGTGTTTGGTGAGGAACCCGCGGGAGCGGTGGACGGCGGCGGAGCTCCTCCGCCACCCGTTCGTTGTTTCTTCCGGTTCTCTGGATCCTCTGTCCACGTCGAATTGCGACGTCAATTTCGACAGGGTTTCTCCGGTGACCACTCTAGATCAGTCGTTCTGGGAGCTGATCTCCGACGACGAGGATGTGCTGGACCAAGTAGAGGTGCCTGAGGAGGACCCTCTTGAAAGAATAAAGAGCTTGGCCAGTAATGCAGCTCAGAATTGGACGTGGGACGAGAGCTGGGTGAAAGTGAGAAGCCATAGCCGCGAAGAAAGCTCTCCGGCGACTCCGACGACTGACTCTGTCGCCTAAGAGGGCATGCTTGACTATGATCCCATTTCTGTGGAATCTGTTCTTGTTAGATCAGCTGACACTTTTTTGTTCCGTTACATTTGTAATTATGACGATACAAAAGTTATTCTTCTTGACCAGGATTTGAATCTGCCCTCTAATTTGGCAAGATATTGTAATGTTCCGACCATGAAGGAGTATAGAAACTTGGCATCAATTGGTATTAGAGTTAGAGTCTCAACATTGGCTTCGGAGAAACTTCATCAGTGTCGTGGTCATGATCGTAAAACATAGATTCCAAATGAGGACATCCTACATTGTGATTGTAGTGTGAGGATTGAGGATTTACATAAGTAAATTATAAAATTAAACTAATATCCGGCGGTGTAGAATTTTGAAGATAGTTAGATTTTTTATCATGATTTTAGTTCATCTTTCAAAAACTCACATCACCATCATGCTTAGTTTCGGAAACACTGTGATCGAGAGGAGCATTATGTGGACTTTGATTTTCGAGTTGATCTGCCAGAGTTTTAAGCACGTTACAAATAAAAGAATTTGTTAATTAGATAAATGTAGTTGAGAGAATTTTTTTTATTATTAGGGAGTGTCCTATCATGTGAAAGCAAAGATGGTTGCCTTCGAACTCAAAGGTTAATCATCCACATCGTGGGAGCAATTGCGATGCTCACGAGACAAATAAGGCAAAGTCAAGATCATTGGGGAGTTGAAGAAGATGATGAAAGATTACTATCTTCCCTTTGGATATACTCAATCTCTATCTCAATGAATGTTAGGATCGATAGGCGAGCAAGAGGGGGGAGGGATAATTAGCTCCGATCTTTGATCGATGAAGATTTATTGCAGCAGAAACTTGAGTAATGTTAATACGTCCGATTTTACTTGATATCCACCTCCTTGAGATGACTAATCCAAGGGCCCACTCTCACAATCCACTATGAAAGTATCCTTCTTAAAGCGGAGAAGCCTTGTACAAACTTACAAGAAGAACACACAAGGAACAAACAAAATAACAAATGAAATCTTACAAGATTTATAACAATAAGCTCTCTTTGCTTTTCTTGCTTTCTTTTAGCTTGAAATCGTCTATTAATCCTTGGAAATGCAGCAACACTATGCTCTATGACCTCACTCGAAATGGCGATGGAAGGATGAGAAGTTACGAAGAGATACCGCTTCAACTTGCATGAAAACCCTATATACCCGTGACCTAGGGTTCACCCAATCGATTACCACATTAGACTAGTCGCTCAACGGCTATTTTTTGATGCTTAATTGATTATCCAATCGATTAAAAAGATTTAATCGATTGCTGAATCGATTCAGTACCTTTCTGTGCTCTCATGCAATACAACTATAATCAATTGGCTAATCGATTACGGGTCTCCTTAATCGATTGTCTAATCGATTAAGAGGATACTGAATCGATTAAGAGGATGCTGAATCGATTACTCAATCGATTCAGCATGCTTCTGTTCTTGTGATAATCCTACACCAATCGATCACTCAATCGATTAGCCCCTTAATTGATCACCTAGCCGATTAAAACCCATTTTGTTTTCGCAAGATAACAACCCAATCAATCACCCAATCGATTGTCAAACCCTAACTTGCTTAGCTCTCAAGTCTAGGGTTCCCTCACTTAACCCTAGTCAACCGTGACTAGTTAGGATTTCCTCACCAAGTGTTTGATCAAACCTTTGACCGACTTGTACATTCCCTTGCATAGTTTCCAACTAGGACATCCTCACCAACATGCAATCTCCCCGATCTATTGGACTTCACCTAGTCCCACTAGGTATGCCTAGTCACATTAGGTCTTTCCCTTCCAGCGTACAATCTCCCCGATTCACCTAGACTTTACCTAGTCCTACTAGGACTTTTCCCATGCCAGCATGCGATCTCTCTGATCCACCTGTACTTCACCTAGTCCCACTAGGTGTGTCTAGTCCCATTAGGACTTTTTCCGTGTCAGCGTGTGATCTCCCCGATCTACCTGAACTTCACCTAGTCTCACTAGGATTTTCCTGTGCCAGCGTGCGATCCCCCCAATCCACTTGGACTTCACTAAGTTAAGTTTTCAGTCAACCTTGACCCACTTGACCCATACAATATTCAAACATCATTGTCAAGTATCAAACTCTAGTTCACCTGAGTCTAATCAAACTATGTCAATCCTGACCTAACGATGATTGCATTAATAATCTCTCACTTTTTGATGTTTGACAATATGCTTAAGTTAAGCTAATCCACATTCGCCTACATTTTTTTCCCCTTTCACACACACATTAAAAATTCTCCTCGAGAATCAATATGGTCAAATACATCCAATAAAGGTCTTCTACCTTTCATTGTGACACATACACAACCATGTTCATCCTTGAGTATTCATCCTATGAAGATTCCCAATCTTCATTTTCTCATTAACCCAAAAAAATTAAATCGCATACTTTTAAGGAAGACCTCCCCTCAAAATATGCTCTAAACTTCTATTATTGCACCAACAATGATTTTTGAGTTTCTATACCTTTAGGAAAACTCAACTTGAGGTTATGAGGTTTCGAAATTCAAAACTTGAATTGAAACCTCTCCTTAAACCCATATTTTTTACCAAAACTATCTCTCCTTTTGATTTCATCATGAAATTCACCCAAATATACGTACATTTAAAGGGTTAGGTATTGTTAGGTTACTTAAAATTGGGTTAGTAGACTGAAATCAGACAAGTTTAGTCATGTCAATTGATTAGTGTTGAGTCCCAATCGATTAAACAATGTCTTAATCGATTACCTGATCGATTATGACTATCATTAATCGATCATTTGATCAATTATGTGAGCTTCTGTGGTCGCTAGGAAAAATTGTACCAATTGATTGTTTAATCGATTAGTGTGTGTCCCAAACTTGATCAATTGGGAGTTTCTGATTTCTAAAAATAATTTCAGACTGAATTTCAAAAACTCCTAAATAATTTTATAAAATCCTAAAAATTATAAAATTTTGTGTAGACATTATTTATGACATATACTATCATGGAAAACTAGTTTTCTATGAAACTAGCCTCCATTTTCAAAGATTTACACAAAATTAAAAACCTTGAAAAACTTCAATGTTTCACTCCTTTTTGTATCCAATTTATCAATGATGAGGGCTATCAAAAGATAGTCTTTACTAAGGTTTTTTAAAAATAATTACCAACCATGTTCTTTGGGCTAAATACATATGACTTGTACATTAGCTTTCTCAATGATTGGAGTTCACTTAAATTCTTATTTTTGATGAAATTAAAACTCAAATAAATGTACTTTATTAGCGCCTTGAGTTTTATTCATCAACCTAACATCCCACTTATATCTAATGTGTCTCAAAATACATACAAGTCAGCTTATGATCTTGTGTGTAATAGTCATGCTCTCCCTAAACTAAGAGATTCATGCATTTCTAACTAGACATTATAAACATTGATCATCCACCTAGGATGTCAACTAATGTCAATGTCCTTAATCTCACAAATTTAAACCATGCATGATAATGATCATGACATGCATCATATGAAAATTTTCAATAAAAATCTATTATAGCTAAATAATGCATGTATGACATAACATGTGATATTTTTATAATAAATTATGATTGATGAATTATGATTTCATGACATGTGATTGAGCATACAATGTTTGATCGAGGTGGACCGACAAGAGGGGGTGAATTGCCCCTGTAAAATAAAATAAATCTTTTGTGTGACTCACAAAGATTCCAGATGAGTGATAACAATAAATTAAAATAAACATTAACTAATTAACTGAATTGAACTAGTAAAAGGCTAAGACACAAGAAGTTACTTAGTTGCAACCTGGGTGGTTGCTAATCCAAGATGTTTGAAGCTCACTATCAAAATCTCCTTCTGGCAGAGAAACCTTTACAAACTTTGTAGCACAAGACTGAAGCTAGAAGAATTACTAGAAATTCAATTACAGTCAATTGATTGAATTGGAGCTGAGCTCTGGGGGCTTTTTTTATAGCCCTGATCAATTCTATCCGAATGTTGATGTGGCATCATAGGGGCGCCCGAGTGCTTGAGGGCGCCTGACACGTGACTTGAGTGTTATCCGATGCGCAACGCTCATAAACGGCTAGCTGGTAGATAGGAATTGGGTCTCGGGCGCCTGTATGCATAGGGGTGCTCAGGCTCCTGGGCACCCTTATGTATAGGGGCGCCCGAGTGACTTTTAGTCAACAACTGCTGACCAGTCTCCAGCGGCTCCTTTTGGGTGATTTCTGACCATTCGGAGTTAGACTCATCCAAACCCGACTCTGGTCTTTCGCCCTTCGAGCGTCCTTCCTTCCGACATCTCATCCCTCGGACGTTGCGCATGTCCTTCTCACTTCACCGGTGTACTCTTTCGCAGCTTCCGCGTCCTTTGGATGCACCAACCCCATCGGCTCACTTCTCCGTGGAATTCTTCTCGTTCACTACGTCTTATGCTCGATTTCCTCCACACCTAGCTCCTGCACACTTAAACAAAGGGATCAAAACCACAACAGGAACTAACATAACTTGGTTGACCACATCAAAACCAACTGGGCACCAACATACACATTATAGCATATTAGCTTAAAAGAAAATGTCTAGATTTTCTATCTAAGTATCAATAAATCATCGCTAAGTCATTGATAATCTTGATTTTGCCTCAAATTTTTCCAAAATGATGCCAAAACTCTCAACTTAGTGTTGAGACCTTTGTCGTTCTAGCTAGAGGGGGGGCGAATAGCTACTTTTTTATTCTTCTTTCTACAATGGTTAGCAAGCGCAAGAGGAAAATTAAAGCAATAAACTAAACAATGCTAACACAAACCTTTACGTGGTTCGGTGATAAAACTCCTACTCCACGGCTGTTCGTAAGGTGGACGATCCCGATCCGTCGGTGGATGACTCCCTGGAAGACCTCCGGCTAGCTCGTGTAGCTCCTTGTGGGTGGAGAAAACTCGCCACAATTCGGACAACACTCCTGAGCACAAAGACTACTAATTGGCCTTTAAATAAAGCCAATTTCGTCAAGAACTCTCAGCCAAAATCGAGCCCCTTTAAATAGTGCTCTAGGCTGATATAACCGTTACCAATCGACTGGTCCAAGGCCAGACGACTGGTCTCGCTCAAATTAGACCGTTACAACTTAACGTTCAAATTCGAACTACCATCAGTCAACTGCTCCAGGGGCAGTCGATTGATCTTTTTGTGGACTTCATCAGTCGACTGCCCTGGCACCAGTCGACTGATCCACTTCTACACCTAAGGTTTTCCTTCCCCAAGTACATTTCTCTCAGGACTCGAATCCTAAGATTTCCCGAGTACAATTCCCTCAGCACTCGCACCCTCACGACTCAGCTGACTTTTCTTCCAGCAGCCTCGATCTGTTGCCTTCAAGCCCTCTTCGACTTTGGCTCTCGTCCCTTAGATGCGCACATAAGCCCACGACTCGCCTCCATGTCATCCTTCGCGTATGCCTCAAAGTCCGCTTCCCTCGGCTCATCGTTCCTGCTCCAGCAGCCTCGACCTGTTGCCTTTAAGCCCTCTTTGACTTTGGCTCTCGTCCCTCAGATGCGCACACAAGCCCTCAGCTTGCCTCCATGCCATCCTTCACGTATGCCTCGAAGTCTGCTTCCCTCGGCTCATCGTCCCTGCTTTGTCCACGGTCCCTCGGATGCATGCAAGCCCACGACTTGTTTCCCATGCCATCCTTCACCGGTCCCGAAGTCGTCCAGCTAAGTCCATGTGTATCCTACAAACCTACACACTCAAATACACATATCAAATACATGGGTAAACCTAACTTAAACCCTTTGCATAAAAATCAAAACACATGCTCACTCTAGACCATAGATTGTCTCAACAATCTCCCCTTTTTTGATATTTGACAATACATTTAAGTTAGGACAAATAGCAAAAACAAAGCTAATAACCATTTGGACTTACGTTGCCAAGGCTTCACCTTGGGCTTACAACGCCAATGTCTATGCAATGCAAACATGCATGGATCCTATCATAAGGCATCCCCACACCTAACCTCCCCAAGAGTTTAGGACTTTTACCAAAATGGGCTTTTTAAAACCTTTCCAAGACTCCCCCTACATTGGATTTACAAAGGCTTTTTAAGAACCTCTCCAAGGTTCCCCCTACGCCAATAACGGGGCAACAATGCTCCCCCTCTACCTAAGCTCTCCCTTGACCTAGGATTTCTAGCAAAGGCGTATTTGGTTTCCCACTTAAACCCAACACTTCTCCCCCTTTGCCACACATCAAAAAGACTCGAACAATTCTCTTCTTATTGGATCCTTTAACCTCTAATGATCATAAACACAGTGTACTAACCCCCCATAAGATTACACACTTATTTTACATCATTATGACACTTTTCAACTGCTGAAAAACCATTTCAGCCTATATCAGTTGACTGCCCCTGGACCAGTCGACTGGCACCCTGAAAATCCCAATTTCAGCATTTCTGACCCAATTTCAGAAATGTACCAGAAATTTCACAGATCTCCAAAAATTCTCAAATTTTGTGGAGAGGTTTGTGGTACCCGTGTATACTTGGGAAAAATACATTCAACTATGTATCTATCACCAATCCCAAGATTGATACAAAACTCAAAACTAGCTAAATGGTTCAATTGAACCTTGACCTATAGTCCTAGTTTTGACCTCCTATTGATGTCTTTTCCCATACCAACCCACAATGCATCCCTAGCATTAATTTATATGACATTTATACATCAAAAAATAATTTTTATGCAATATGACCCCAATGTCATATTTTCATGCATGAAACTCAAACCCATTGTGTCAAATCCCTAGGATTGAGACTTCAAATTTGTCTCCACATCCCTTGGCACACTCCATGACTCATTTAGACTTCAGAGAGAAATCCTCCCGAGATCCATAGACCATGGGTCCAAACTTGGCTCTTAGTGCTCCCCCTTGAGCTCTTAGCCTTAGTCACCTCCTTAGATGACTCATTTATAAACACAAGCCCACACCAGTGTACTTCCGGTGACTTTTGGCCTACAATCTTAACTTTCTTAACCTTGGACCCCTTGTCCTTAGTTAAGACTTTCTTCTTGCTTTTAAATGACATCCCTTTGCCATTTTTGGACTTTCCCTCCTTGCCATAGTTATATGCTACCCGAGCATATTTTTTTTCATTGGCATTGGAGAACTTAGATCGGTATGCCAGACCTAATCTATCATTGTTAAGTTTTTGACTATCCAACCCCGTACCTAAACCCTTAGATCCAATAGTGAATCTATCTAGGGTTTTCTCCATTTCTTCAAGTCTTGCCCTCAAGACTTGATTTTCCAACTTTAGAGCTCTAACCCTAGAGTCAACATGTCCACCTTGAACATTCCTAGACCTACCCACTTTCCTAAGCATATGTCTCCCCTTCTTGGGATTTGTGCCTTGATCATTAACCACATTCCTTCCCTTAGGCATGGTAGTTTGGGTCTTCATTGGTCTAACTTTGGGTAATGATTTCTTAGAATTATCTACCTTGTTAACCCTATTCTTATCATCATACCTAAATCCATGATTATTCTTAACAAGCATATAAGCATTTGAAATTAGATTTAATTTTAAATAAGAGATTACCTTCCCTTTTACCTTTGAAGCTCCCCCTTGACTTGAGCTCTTCTTCTTTTTCCAATTTCTTTAAGTGTGCCAATTTCTTGATTTTGTTTGTGCAGGCAGCACCTAAGTCGAACCTGGGTTTTGATAATGGCAAAGGGTTCAAAAGTTAAGATGTTATTTTGATCTAATATGTTACTTGAGTGTGCAGAAAGAAGTCCTGGTGAAGGACTGCTAGGCATCAAAACCCTAAGACCTGGCGGAGGGCTGCTGGGCACCTAGAGAAGGGCTGCTAGGAGTCTAAGACCTGGCGAGGGACTGCTAGGCACCGGGCGAAGGACTGCTTGGTACCGAACCCCTGGCGAAGGACTGCCAGGCACCGGGCGAAGAACTGCTTGGTACCGAAGCCCTGGCAAAGGACTGCCAGGCACCGAGCGAAGGACTGCTTGGTACCGAAGACCTGGCGAAGGACTGCTAGGCACCTGGCGAAGGACTGCTAGGCAAAAGTCCAACCGGAGGAGCCGGTTGCCAAAAGGTAAACTCTCCTGAGAGGAGTAGGTGAGGATCTGTTCCCCGTCGAGGGAACAGTAGGCATCTGTTCGACCTAGGGTTCCATTTGGGAGATCCAAAGTCAGAACCAAGATAGCTACGGCTGTAAAAACTGATGTATATTCTTGCCTTGTTTGTTGTGGAACTAACCTTGGATGCAGGGACCAAAAGAACGTGTTTCTGCAGCTCAGAACACCCGAAAGGAGAGGGGCAGCAGCTGGGCTAGGCGCCCGGGAGGTTCCGGGTGCCCAAGGTCAAAGTCACACGCGCAGTTGAGCAAAGATTGCTTCGGAAGCTCACTGGGCCAGGCGCCCTCAAGCTCCCGGGCACCCCCAGTGTCCCGGGCGCCCTGGATGCCTTAGGTGCCCTGGATCCAAGCCAGCCAAGCGATCGAAGAAAGTTCAGCCGAGAAGCCAGCAGACCAAGTCAACCGGGGTGCCCCCGTTAGCTCCGAGCCTGATTTTGGAGGGATAAGCTCTGACCGAGCTTCGGATGAGAGTTCTTGGATCCGAAGGCATGTGTTAGGCGCCCCCAGCGTCCCGAGCGCCCCCAGGAGCAGTATAAAAGGGGCTCGACCCCTAAGGCTTCGGTATCAACTTTTCAAAGGTCTCTACGCTCTTCGACTCAAGCGCTCTGCTCCAGAAACCTCTGATCTCGAGATTCTAAGCGCCGACGACGACCCTCCGCACCGAAGTACGATCCACACCGGGCGTCGGTAACGAAGAGTAAACCTTCTCTTTTTACTGCACTATAATTGTACAATTCTTTGTAAAACTTTGCGCATTATAGAATTTCCCGCAGTAAACGGTCAAGGACCATGGGCCTTGGAGTAGGAGCCGTCCGCGACTCCGAACCAAGTAAAAAATTCTTGATTTCTGTGTGTTTGATTTAATTTTTGCTGCGTATTCTCTTAACTTCTAATCCGAAACGTTTTCACGATATTCACCCCCACCTCTATCGTGTCTTCTCAATCCAACAGATTTCTCCTTTCTTTGGGCACTTGGTGTGGTAGTGTCCACGCTCACCACACGTGAAGTAAATTATATGTTTCTTATCCTTCTTTATTTCATCCCTACAACTCATGTTAGTTTTCAAATTATTTAAATTGAGTTTAGGGTTTACCTTCTTTTTCTTACCTAATGGGCACTTGTCCTTGTAGTATCCCTTTTGATTGCACCCAAAGCAAATTATGTGATCCTTCAACTTTGCTTTGATGGAGGTGGAAGCTTCTTCTTGCTCTGACATTGAGGATGGTCTCTCCTCCCCCTCAATCCTTGAAGTGGAGGCTTCTTCTATTTCTTCCTCACTTGAGGATGTGGACGATTTTACCTTCTCCTCCTCTTCGGATGTTGAACTTGACTTAACTCCCATTTAATCCTTCTTCTTTTCTTGGACAATGACCCCTCCTCCTTGGGCTCTTCTTCTCCTTGTCTTTGTGTCGAATTTTCATGCAAGGCTATCACCTTTCTCCATAGCTCATATGCATTCTTGTATTCTCCTACATTTGACACAATATATGGAGGTAATAAATTTAATATAATTCTAGTTACCTCCTTATCCACCTCCTCTTCCTTCGTTTGATTCTTGGTCCAATACCGAGGTCGAAGGCATTTTCCCTTCTTGTTCGTTCGAGCTTCAAATGGAACTTCCAATATGGTCCAATGATCCCAATCCATTTGGAACCATGTCTCCAATCGCTTCCTCCAATAATCGAAGTCATCTCGATCGTATGGAGGTGGAATCCGAATATCCACTACAAGAAAAAAGTTAAACAACAACGCTTTTTCCGCGTTGTCGTTAATGCTTAAAAAGAGATGTTGATGAAGCCGTTGTAGAAAGTATATCTACGACAACGCTTTTTCCGCGTTGTGGTTTGGAGCAAAGACAACGCTTTTTTCGCGTTGTCTATTGGTTTTTAAAAAGCGTTGTTATTGACGCTGTTGTTAAAAGTCGGGTATCAAAGACAACGCGGAAAAAGCGTTGTGGTTTGGCACAAAGACAACGCAAAAATCGTGTTGTGTATTGTTACTTAAAAAATGTTGTCTTTTTAATAGGTAGTGTTTTTCACAATTTATAATATTCACAATTTATAAACATTTTTATTCACAATTGATAATATTCACAATTTACAATATTCACAATTTACAAGCATTTTTATTCACAATTGATAATATTCACAATTTGCACTGATAATAGTTTACAAAATTCACTTATAATACAGTGCATTATTTACAAAAGTGTTTGTATTCCATATTAAATACAAAAAATATCTCAATTCACAAGTTCTATAAAACTTCATCATTCACAAGTTGTTCTTTGGGGCTGCTTGTTAACTCGATCTGCTTTAACACTGCATAAAAATAATAAATTGGGATAAGAGATTATATACACACAAATAATACTGCTTCCATATGTGACAACTAAAAAGAATATAAAGCATACCTAGATGAACTATTAGAGATTATGATAAACAGAATCAATGTAACACTGACCTTTTGTTAACTGAAAAATATGCAGAGCACAACGCTCAACGGCAAGTCTTATTGGGCCACTCCCATTCTTTATCTGAAAAGATCTATGTCTAATGAACTAGGTTGCAGATTCAGTCATATCCATAAGTACTTGTAGCAGATCCTGGAACTCATTATCTTCCATGTACTGAGAATAAATAAGATTGTACATCAGTGCCTCAATGCAAAATAAAACAAAAGTATACAAAAAATCTCATAAAGCATATTAAAGAAACTAAAACATTTGATGTATTAGAACTAAATGACAGCTTAAAGCAAAGTGCTCAGATGTCATCACAACGTTGTTTTTGATAGAACTGCGTTAGAGCAAAGTGCTAGAACAAAAACGAAGCAAAATGCTCAGATGTCATCACTGCGTTGAAACCAACTATAGGCACCAAGGAAGCTAACAGTGTTCTAAAAACCACCTACAAAGGCACAGTAATGTTATGTGACAAAAGTGTCACCTCTTTATTAGAAATAAAACATTTGATGTATTAGAACTAAATGATAGCTTAAAGCAAAGTAGCAAACATTTGATGTATTAGAACTAAATGACACAATCAAACAAGGAAAGAAAATGAGTTTCAGAAGGTTCCCTACCAGAAATTCCATGTTCTGATGTCCTGTTCATCAAAGAAGAGAAGATTTTGTCAAGAATGAAACAGTTTGAGAGGCCGGAGCTACAATTATGTGCAAGTTAAATTATTAAGATGCATTCACAAAACCATCATGGGTCCTAAGGAAGAATCATTGGCATTGGATCAATAGTTTTGACTTGTTAAAAAGAAAATTGATAAAAATTACAGATTAAAAAAACACACTGAATATTTGGTCTCAACATTAGTTCCAAGAACTCAACAAGAAAAACATGGATTTTAAATATTATAAAGGGTCTGATTCTGAATAGCTGACTTTCACAGAGAAAACGAGAAAACAATTATCAACCATGAACCATTTGCAAAGTTCAAAGAGTTAAAAAAAAATGAAAAAAAATGCCAAATCTTCAAGGACTTACTTTTCTTCTGTTTTGTTGTCTCCTTCAGCAACTGTACCACTTGCTGAACTGGAAAAGCAAAGCTTACTCTGGAAATTGACATGAAAAAAATCAACAATTTTAAAAATAACTAACTTAAGAGAACTTCAAACAACAGGGAGAGTATCGTTAATCAAGAAACTGCATCTGGAAAAAAGAAAGAGCCTAAGAGGCTCAGAAGAGTCAGAACACAGGTTACCAAAACTAAAGAAGCATCATATAGTGTATACGAGATGATAATGTAGAAGCATCATGTAGCATATACGAGATGATAATATAGTCCAACAAATATTAAGACCATTAGACAAGAAACTCCGGTCGATATATGAATTCTGCATATGAACAAATCCAAAGTAAGCACGGATCTTAAATAAGAATGCATATGAATTCTGCAAACAATTCAGATGCAAGAGTTGATGATGCCAAATTTAAAGTGAAAAAGAAGCTTTAAATAATCCAATAAAAAAAGAAGCATAATAAAACCAAAAAATTCACTAGTATAGTGACCAAATAGTATATAAGGATAATCGATCAAAGACAAGTATTTAATATTCTAATTTTGAAGTCCAAGGAATTCCCAGACAAGACAAATAAAAGCTCACAGGTATCACTAGTTTGTTAGATAAAAAAGATAACGCAATTTTATATGACCAGAAGCATCATGTAACGTTATATAATAGCATGGGCTAAGAAATTTTGAGATAGCATGCATTCAGTGGACTTCTATAACTATTGAACAATAGAACTTACTAATGCATATACATAACGACTGAAAGGCCCACCTGTAAAGTTGTTCCACGACATATAAAACTGATCTGCAAAAAGAAGACACTTTGATCATGAGATACAAGAGACAGTCTGGGATCAGAATCATTTTCGACATTTAGCAAGCTTTTAAACATCAAGACATCATTCTGAAAAATAATCCTTCACAAAAAGATGGAAAGCAAAGGTAATATAACTAACAAGTAACAAACCAATTATCCTTTTCAATTACTTACCTCTAAGTTTGTGGCCCCATAGTGAGCTCACACCATTTGCCTTGTGTGCTGCAAAAGTAGATAAGAAAGATATATAAGCTTAAGGAAAATGTTGAGAGAGAAGATATTGCCTTAATAGAATGGAACAAGTGGAGGATAGACAATATTTTTAAAGTTCAATGCTTTTGCAGATGCAATCGAAATAAGAAAAACTAAGAATAATTAACAGATAAAAATTAAATGGATAGGCAAATAGCTGGCACAAAATTCTCAAGTCAAAACTAATAGTAACTTACCTCACCTACGTGTATAGAACTGATTAGCCCATAACTCACAGTGAAGAACTTGATTAGCCGGCCAGAGAACATTTGATTGTCTGTAGCTTCGCAAATCTGAAAAACCTGCACAGATCAACATGCAATTCAATCAGATTAAAATGAAGAATAAAGGCTATATCAGTATAAAAATTGGGATAATCGAGTGTGATAGTTTCTCTTTTTGACTGAAATGGCAAAAGCTTATTACACTTTGTCAGTATCCTTTTAGAAATTGCTCAAGGTCATCATCATACCTGGAAGATTTGAACAAACCAGAAGGTGGTTGCAGTGGTAATCAGGTTGTATACAAAATTTAAATCAGAATAAAACAGTGTATACTCCAATGTAGCTCAGCTTCACATACTAGCAACAGAAATATTATTAGGAAAAATAATAAAAAATTAGAATAAAACATTATGACTGGGGTGAGCATACTTGGGTGTTATCAAGAAAGACTGCTTCACATACCTCCATATGTTACAACTACAAAAGAATATAAAGCATACCTAGATGGACTTGTGAGGTAGAGGACATGCTCGTTTGCAGTTTGTAGCATCTACATGCTCAACTAACAGGTCAACATCTTCCTCCTATATATTACACTGACAGAAGATTACAAAAGCTAGAAAATTTACACTGATAACTATTATACAGATATCTTGTACTTGCATATTAATGCAAGCAAACATCCTTTCACTGCATGTGACAGTTTTCCAAACTCACAAGTTTTACAACACATCATCAATCACTTAAGAGTTTCACGAGTTTTTCAATTCACAAGTTTCATAATCAATCCGCGATTGGGGCCAACTTTGAAGCTCGATCTCATAACTATCCTTTAACACTGCCTAAAAAAATGGAATTAGAAATTATAGAAAATACAATATAATGTAAGCTACTTTTAAAAAAAACATCATTCCATGAACTTAAATCTAAATAGAATAATGATCTTGTATGATTCCAAACCTATTCAGAAATATGATCTTGAATGCACTCCGTCAACTCGGCCCGACCTCATCAATTTGATCACGAGAGTAACCTGTTTTTGTGAACTGTGAACACAGACAAATTAAATGGCGAGTGGTTAATGGGAAAAACAATCAACACTGATCACTTTGCAATTCTAAATAGTTAATGTCAAAGAATTTGAGATAAACTTAATATAGTTACTATTGATCTCAGTGAATCTCTCTCGATTTTCTCAACTTCTTCAATAATTTGTTTCATGTATCTCATCACAAAAAAACCGCATTGTTTCGCATCCGGTTGTTGAGGAGCCTATATATGGTAATTATTGTCAAATAGTTAACGAAAATTATACATCCCACTTAGCATTTTTTCTCCCTTTCCTTCCCTTGGTAGAATTAAACAAGCGTAATGCCCTTCATACGTTATGAATATTCGTTATATAAAATTTATATTAAAATATAAATTTACTGACAGAAATCTGAACTCACATTTCCATTACGTATTTACAATCATCATCTCAAATGCGGGAACTAAGGGAATCCAACACATAAATAGTATCCTTGTAAGGTTCAATTACACTGAGAATCCAATGGAAACTAGGCAAAGACATATGGTTAGATCATAAAATTTAATAAATTAGCGAATGGAAGCATTTTAAAGTGAAGTTTTATTTTGCACTTACCCGACATTACATGGCACCAAAACAATTTCATCTGATGATGCACCGGTTAGCCTATCAGCTAAAAGAGTTGCCCTTTGGTTCAGCGTTTCAAGCTTAGCTGTTTTGTCTTGTGCCATGTAAGCACGGATCTTAAATAAGAATGCATATGAATTCTGCAAACAATTCAGATGCAAGAGTTGATGATGCCAAATTTAAAGTGAAAAAGAAGCTTCAAATAATCCAATAAAAAAAGAAGCATAATAAAACCAAAAAATTCACTAGTACAGTGACCAAATAGTATACAAGGATAATCGATCAAAGACAAGTATTTAATATTCTAATTTTGACACTACAAGAAAAAAGTTAAACAACAACGCTTTTTCCGCGTTGTCGTTAATGCTTAAAAAGCGATGTTGATGAAGCCGTTGTAGAAAGTAATCTACGACAACGCTTTTTCCGCGTTGTGGTTTGGAGCAAAGACAACGCTTTTTTCGCGTTGTCTATTGGTTTTTAAAAGCGTTGTTATTGACGCTGTTGTTAAAAGTCGGGTATCAAAGACAACGCGGAAAAAGCGTTGTGGTTTGGCACAAAGACAACGCAAAAATCGTGTTGTGTATTGTTACTTAAAAAACGTTGTCTTTTTAATAGACAGTGTTTTTCACAATTTATAATATTCACAATTTATAAACATTTTTATTCACAATTGATAATATTCACAATTTACAATATTCACAATTTACAAGCATTTTTATTCACAATTGATAATATTCACAATTTACACTGATAATAGTTTACAAAATTCACTTATAATACAGTGCATTATTTACAAAAGTGTTTGTATTCCATATTAAATACAAAAAATATCTCAATTCACAAGTTCTATAAAACTTCATCATTCACAAGTTGTTCTTTGGGGCTGCTTGTTAACTCGATCTGCTTTAACACTGCATAAAAATAATAAATTGGGATAAGAGATTATATACACACAAATAAGACTGCTTCCATATGTGACAACTAAAAAGAATATAAAGCATACCTAGATGAACTATTAGAGATTATGATAAACAGAATCAATGTAACACTGACCTTTTGTTAACTGAAAAATATGCAGAGCACAACGCTCAACGGCAAGTCTTACTGGGCCACTCCCATTCTTTAACTGAAAAGATCTATGTCTAATGAACTAGGTTGCAGATTCAGTCATATCCATAAGTACTTGTAGCAGATCCTGGAACTCATTATCTTCCATGTACTGAGAATAAATAAGATTGTACATCAGTGCCTCAATGCAAAATAAAACAAAAGTATACAAAAAATCTCATAAAGCATCTTAAAGAAACTAAAACGAAGCAGAAGCATTTGTAGCAAGTTGTTGTAAGTATTTCTCTAATAGTAGATTCATCTATCATTTCACAGCTAGACCAAATATGGTAATCAACTTCAGACCACTGTCTTGCAATAGACAAAATCCCAAAAATCAATCACATAAAAGATGTTGTACCTGAGACATGATTCCCATGACTTTTGTTGCAGAAACTCGCACCTCATCATCATCAAGTTGCAACATGGCTCTCAGTAAAGTAGCAAGTTACTTAAATAAGTTATAGATTATGTTATGTAAACATGGTACTGTTAGAATGTAGATTGAAACTATTCATACTAAATAGTAGCAATTTCTTAAGGGAACTTAACATCAGTCATATATCATGCAGAATGAAGCAAGTACCAACAAAATTTCGGTCCTTAAGTCATATAACTCTCATAAAGCATAGAAAAATAGTATGTCATGAGATTTGATATTGAATGGCAAACCAAAAACGAAGCAAAATGCTCAGATGTCATCACTGCGTTGAAACCAACTATAGGCACCAAGGAAGCTAACAGTGTTCTAAAAACCACCTACAAAGGCACAGTAATGTTATGTGACAAAAGTGTCACCTCTTTATTAAAAATAAAACATTTGATGTATTAGAACTAAATGACAGCTTAAAGCAAAGTAGCAAACATTTGATGTATTAGAACTAAATGACACAATCAAACAAGGAAAGAAAATGAGTTTCAGAAGGTTCCTACCAGAAATTCCATATTCTGATGTCCTGTTCACCAAAGAAGAGAAGATTTTGTCAAGAATGAAACAGTTTGAGAGGCCGGAGCTACAATTATGTGCAAGTTAAATTATTAAGATGCATTCAAAAACCATCGTGGTCTAAGGAAGAATCATTGGCATTGGATCAATAGTTTTGACTTGTTAAAAAGAAAATTGATAAAATTACAGATTAAAAAAACACTGAATATTGGTCTCAACATTAGTTCAAGACTCAACAGAAAACATGGATTTTAAATATTATAAAGGGTCTGATTCTGAATAGCTGACTTTCACAGAGAAAACGAGAAAACAATTATCAACCATGAACCATTTGCAAAGTTCAAAGAGTTAAAAAAAATGAAAAAAAAATGCCAAATCTTTAAGGACTTACTTTTTTTCTGTTTTGTTGTCTCCTTCAGCAACTGTACCACTTGCTGAACTGGAAAAGCAAAGCTTACTCTGGAAATTGACATGAAAAAAATCAACAATTTTAAAAATAACTAACTTAAGAGAACTTCAAACAACAGGGAGAGTATCGTTAATCAAGAAACTGCATCTGGAAAAAAGAAAGAGCCTAAGAGGCTCAGAAGAGTCAGAACACAGGTTACCAAAACTAAAGAAGCATCATATAGTGTATACGAGATGATAATGTAGAAGCATCATATAGCATATACGAGATGATAATGTAGTCCAACAAATATTGAGACCATTAGACAAGAAACTCCGGTCGATATATGAATTCTGCATATGACAATCCAAAGTAAGCACGGATCTTAAATAAGAATGCATATGAATTCTGCAAACAATTCAGATGCAAGAGTTGATGATGCAAATTTAAAGTGAAAAGAAGCTTCAAATAATCCAATAAAAAAGAAGCATAATAAAAAAAAATTCACTAGTACAGTGACCAAATAGTATACAAGGATAATCGATCAAAGACAAGTATTTAATATTCTAATTTTGAAGTCCAAGGAATTCCCAGACAAGACAAATAAAAGCTCACAGGTATCACTAGTTTGTTGGATAAAAAGATAACGCAATTTTATATGACCAGTAGCATCATGTAACGTTATATAATAGCATGGGCTAAGAAATTTTGAGATAGCATGCATTCAGTGGACTTCTATAACTATTGAACAATAGAACTTACTAATGCATATACATAACGACTGAAAGGCCCATCTGTAAAGCTGTTCCACGACATATAAAACTGATTTGCAAAAAGAAGACACTTTGATCATGAGATACAAGAGACAGTCTGGGATCAGAATCATTTTCGACATTTAGCAAGCTTTTAAACATCAAGACATCATTCTGAAAAATAATCCTTCACAAAAAGATGGAAAGCAAAGGTAATATAACTAACAAGTAACAAACCAATTATCCTTTTCAATTACTTACCTCTAAGTTTGTGGCCCCATAGTGAGCTCACACCATTTGCCTTGTGTGCTGCAAAAGTAGATAAGAAAGATATATAAGCTTAAGGAAAATGTTGAGAGAGAATATATTGCCTTTAATAGAATGGAACAAGTGGAGGATAGACAATATTTTTAAAGTTCAATGCTTTTGCAGATGCAATCGAAATAAGAAAAAACTAAGAATAATTAACAGATAAAAATTAAATGGATAGGCAAATAGCTGGCACAAAATTCTCAAGTCAAAACTAATAGTAACTTACCTCACCTACGCGTATAGAACTTGATTAGCCCATAACTCACAGTGAAGAACTTGATTAGCCGGCCAGAGAACATTTGAATGTCTGTAGCTTCGCAAATCTGAAAAACCTGCACAGATCAACATGCAATTCAATCAGATTAAAATGAAGAATAAA
Organism: Boesenbergia rotunda; assembly: GCA_024364735.1. Classification (NCBI taxonomy): domain Eukaryota; kingdom Viridiplantae; phylum Streptophyta; class Magnoliopsida; order Zingiberales; family Zingiberaceae; genus Boesenbergia; species Boesenbergia rotunda. The sequence goes on from JAGFNQ010000765.1 coordinate 220,560, forward strand.
GCTATATCAGTATAAAAATTAGGATAATCGAGTGTGATAGTTTCTCTTTTTTGACTGAAATGGCAAAAGCTTATTACACTTTGTCAGTATCCTTTTAGAAATTGCTCAAGGTCATCATCATACCTGGAAGATTTGAACGAACCAGAAGGTGGTTGCAGTGGTAATCAGGTTGTATACAAAATTTAAATCAGAATAAAACAGTGTATACCTCCACATGTAGCTCAGCTTCACATACTGGCAACAGAGAATATTATTAGGAAAAATAATAAAAAATTAGAATAAAACATTATGACTGGGGTGAGCATACTTGGGTGTTATCAAGAAAGACTGCTTCACATACCTCCATATGTTACAACTACAAAAGAATATAAAGCATACCTAGATGGACTTGTGAGGTAGAGACATGCTCGTTTGTAGTTTGTAGCATCTACATGCTCAACTAACAGGTCAACATCTTCCTCCTATATATTACACTGACAGAAGATTACAAAAGCTAGAAAATTTACACTGATAACTATTATACAGATATCTTGTACTTGCATATTAATGCAAGCAAACACACTGCATGTGACAAGTTTTCCAAACTCACAAGTTTTACAACACATCATCAATCACTTAAGAGTTTCACGAGTTTTTCAATTCACAAGTTTCATAATCAATCCGCGATTGGGGCCAACTTCTGAAGCTCGATCTCATAACTATCCTTTAACACTGCCTAAAAAAATGGAATTAGAAATTATAGAAAATACAATATAATGTAAGCTACTTTTAAAAAAAACATCATTCCATGAACTTAAATCTAAATAGAATAATGATCTTGTATGATTCCAAACCTATTCAGAAATATGATCTTGAATGCACTCCGTCAACTCGGCCCGAACCTCATCAATTTGATCACGAGAGTAACCTGTTTTTGTGAACTGTGAACACAGACAAATTAAATTGGCGAGTGGTTAATGGGAAAAACAATCAACACTGATCACTTTGCAATTCTAAATAGTTAATGTCAAAGAATTTGAGATAAGCTTAATATAGTTACTATTGATCTCAGTGAATCTCTCTCGATAGTCTCAACTTCTTCAATAATTTGTTTCATGTATCTCATCACAAAAAAACCGCATTGTTTCGCATCCGGTTGTTGAGGAGCCTATATATGGTAATTATTGTCAAATAGTTAACGAAAATTATACACATTCCAATATATGTTAAACAAAAGTATACATACCTTAACTACTTCCCACTTAGCATTTTTTCTCCCTTTCCTTCCCTTGGTAGAATTAAACAAGCGTAATGCCCTTCATACGTTATGAATATTTGTTATATAAAATTTATATTAAAATATAAATTTACTGACAGAAATCTGAACTCACATTTCCATTACGTATTTACAATCATCATCTCGAATGCGGGAACTAAGGGAATCCAACACATAAATAGTATCCTTGTAAGGTTCAATTACACTGAGAATCCAATGGAAACTAGGCAAAGACATATGGTTAGATCATAAAATTTAATAAATTAGCGAATGGAAGCATTTTAAAGTGAAGTTTTATTTTGCACTTACTCGACATTACATGGCACCAAAACAATTTCATCTGATGATGCACCGGTTAGCCTATCAGCTAAAAGAGTTGCCCTTTGGTTCAGCGTTTCAAGCTTAGCTGTTTTGTCTTGTGCCATTTTTGCTAGAAATGTGATTTTGTGGGGATTCATAAATCTGAATTTCTTTGTAGTGTTATCTTTCAGCTTCTTTTTATACAGACACCTATCAATGCAAAGAAAATAAAATTAAGATACGAAACAATAATGTAAAGCAAACATAAGGATCACTCATAATGTTTCATTAATGAATATAAAACATCATCTGTGAAGAAAATGTTTCTGAAATTGCTTAAATAATTTCACTTACCATATGTAGGCAACGATCAAATTTACTGAAATTGGCTCCAAATGATACAAAGAATTTATATCCTCAAGGTCCAGAAAAAGTTCACAATCTTCATCAAAAACTTCATTATCTAAACGCAGTGATATACACCTTCCTCCATCTAGAGCATGCTTACTGTAACAATATAACATATGTAATGATCTTGGGACACTTGTTGACAAACTAGGTTTCTTTTGTGGTTGTTCAAACTTCTTCCTTCCAGGCTTCTAATAATATCAAATGTAAACAAGTTAGATAGCTAGGTTGAATAATAATACAGTCACAATTTAACTTGAACTATAATAACTCATATACCTTCTCTTGCTTCACAATCTGCTGTTCAGGCCAAGCCACAACAGATCCTATGGCATCACCAATGACTTCACATTCACTTGGAATTGGATATGGCAAACGAGCTGATTTGTCCACTGCTTGATCAATGGAGACTCGAATGCAATTAATGGGAAATGGAACACCATGAAGCATTTTATCCTGTCCATTGAAACCAACAATTGTACCATATGCAGCAATATTTGTGGCAGATTCCAATGTCAGCGCAACTGATTGACCCTAAAATATAAAAAGGCATTTCGATTATTTTCAGTTTATAACGCTATACTAAAAATGAATATAACTATAACTTTGCTTTTATTATACCTGTAACACATCATCTTTACGGATAATCTGTACATCATCTTCGTCAATATTCATCTGATGAAACTTCACCGAGCAACTACCTTTGTCATCAATTGAATTTTCCCATGCACCCCTTTTATGCATCATAGCTTCAAGTTTTTGGATGCGTACATCTTGTTGTGAAATTTGCATCTTCGCCTCCTGCATCTCCCTTTTATGCTCAGCGATTATTTCTAGGGTAACATCAAATTTCTTCCTTGTTCTAGGAACATTGAAATAGATTGTTGGGTTGATATGACCTCCTATACCCCGCACGCGGCCAGCAATTTCTTGAGTATCAAGTGCCTTGGTCAGAATATCCTCTTTTGGTCCTTCAATTTGCAGCTTACCCTCCCTCTTTTGTTGTATATATTGATCCTGTTATGCAACATTAAAAGAAATTATTATTATACAAGGTATCATTTTATTAAATTTACAGGTTTTATGTATTGTTAATTTGCTTACAATCTTGTGGACTGTGTTCACCAAATCTTCTCCTTGAAACTCTTGGCGTCTTCAGGATATAAAGGTTCACAATTGCAGATAACCTTGTAAATTTAGTACATCCAGGATATAAAGGTTTCTCGGCGTCTTCAAGTAACTTATTGAATTGGGTTGGATTCTCAGCATAACTATCATATGTATCATGAATCATATTTATTGGTTCATCACGAACATATTCTCTAGGCCCTACTGGATCAATTTCATTTTGTGAAATCCCTATCGTAGATCTTTCGCCGTGCCATATCCATGTATGATATGTCATATCTATACCGTTACAATACAGATGTGCCCTTATAGTTTGTATATTTTTCTTCTTTAGATTACCACATTTTGCACATGGGCAAGATATTCCCATATTCGGATCATTACTGTTTTCCAATGCAAATCTCAAGAAAGCCTCAACTCCATTCTCATATTCACGGGATAGTCTATCCTTTGACATCCATTCTTTGTCCATTCTTGTTTTAACTAATAAATCAACGATGAGCTAATACCTAAAAAGGAACTGTAATTAATAAATCTAAAATATTAACACAAACAATAGTGTGAAATAGTAACAAAATATTCAAACAATTAATCAAAATTGTATATAGCTGTATGATTAGCAAAACATAGGAAGTAAATAATGTAGTAATACGCAATTGGATATTGTGTTAGCTTATTTCCTCAAGAGAAAAGCAGGTAGAACACTGTATAATAGGCCATGTTACTTTTACTATCTCATTCAGACTAATAATACAAATTATTCTTTCTTTAAAATGCAGATCTTGGGATTATCTTCAAAAAAATATATATACAAGATAGAGATTTTATTGAGGCTCAATGTATGCTTAGTTGCTTTAAATATGGATTCGACGGTATAATAGTCCCTTATGTATTACTAGGTTGATTCCATCTCCACGTAGAAGATGATAGTAGAGGATGATAATTCTTAATATATCAACTAAAAGGTCTTTTAATAGAAGCTATGCTTTAATATCTAACATTGAATTCAGAAAATTTTGGTATATATTAGATCTAAAATAGATACATTTCTATTAATGAAAGACTCCATCTATGTACAGTTATTACACAAAATACAAAGCCCTTCTAATTGAGATAGCCAACTCCCAGATCCACTGACCTCAGTATTTTACATGATAAAAAAAATTCACTTTTAGTCACTCTGAAAAGAAAAAGGATGATTGTTTTATTTGATAAGCAAAGTTGGAATTCATACTATGGATCAGGTTCGCTCTTGACAGAATTGTCAAAGCCCTTCATGTAATGTGTGCGCTTCCAGTTTCAACTGTAAATCTATGTGACAATATCTCCTACATTAAGTTAATGCAAGTTAAAAGCTAGTTCCACCTTCATAGAATACTGACAAAATGGTTTCTTGATTTTAGATATGGGTGATCTAGGCACACACAACCTACAACAATTATGTAACCCAATATAGGCTAACAATTTTTTTAAAAAATTAAAACAATGGGTAGATTCTCTGTTCTCCAAGTTCACTATGAATTCATCAAAGTTGTAATTCTTTACTAAAATGTAAATGTAATAAAAAAAAAAGATGTCATCCTTCAAAATTTCAATCCGCTGTCTTTTTGTTTTACATGATCATTTTGTTTTGTGATTAGTAATCTTCATGAGGTAAATACAATCAAAGTTATCTTCTTGTTGCATTTTGTAGTTTATTCTTGTGATCATCTTATTTCTTTTATTTCATTCGCAGATTCTTAGAACACCTGATCTAGTACACCTAATAACATACTGTTGTACTTCCAGGTTTGGGTTGCAACAGACACTGGGAATCTGGAAGTAGCATACATTCCATTTCAGAAACCCTTAAGGATTTCGGAAACCCTAAACTGGAAAATGCCTAGGGTTTTAGAATCTATCGATCTTACTCCCAAAGCGGTAAGAGAGAAGTGTGATTCGAGGAGGATGTACCTTGGTGTAGTAATTTACAACCCCCTTCTCCCCGAGCGTCACCAGCAGAAGCTTGAAATCTGACCGCCACAGAGTCAGAACGTCGGCGACTGCGAGAGAGAGAGATGGAGAGGGTAGTGGCGAGCGTCGTGATGCTGCCGCTGGGGTTCAGTTTCCACTCGACGGACGAAGAGCTCGTGGAGGATACTTCTTGGTGGTGAGCTAGGAGAAGATGTATGTTCACCAGATCGTACACAATGTCGATTTCGTGGAGAGGAGAGGACGAGGGAGGTGGCAATGAGGGAGGTGGCAATGAGGGAGGTGGAGGGAGGTGGAGGGAGATATTTCGCGGCGAAAAGAAGCGCGGAGAGATTTTTCGCGAGCCGCCGAGGGTTGGCAATGAGCGAGGTGGAGGGAGGGGATGTGTTTTTTATTTTAGCGGGAAATACGACAACGCTTTTAAAAAACGCTTTTGTAACAGCGTTGTCTTTCATCCGAAACCACAACACTAAGCACATCGCATCATTATAAAACGTTGTCGTTATTAAAAAGTAAAACACATAGACAACGCTTTTCACTAAAAACGTTGTAAAACAAAAAAAGACAATGTTTTTTTTAAAAAACGTTGTCGATTGGGCGTTGTTGATTGCAAAAATTCTTGTAGTGAAGACTGGGTAAAGAAGCTCCTATTCAGATAGCTGGTCTTTAAGGGTTTGTACGTAGTGGTAGCAAATTTATTAAACAGGGCTAATCTAGGAAATCTAAGGTTAGGGCTAGGCTCGGTATCGAGGTCGGTCTTGGCAGGACGACGTTTGCTATTATAATAATTGAAATTGATGAATAACAATAAATTGAAAAAGACAAGCTCTTAAAAAAAACATATTGAGGAGGCATCGTGGGAGAGGAAGAAGGGAAGAAGACTTGGGATGCTTGGAAAGCTTTTAGAAGTGAGGAAGTAGTGATAGAGGTTGTGAGTTTGGTGTGGAGAGGGTGCCATGGGCGAGGGCTTATAAAGCCCTTCTCGGGCGCCCGTGAGAGTCATGAGGCGCCCATGGCAGAGATGAGGCGATCTTACTCGGGCGCCTGAGTTCAGGCATGACTCAAGCGTGACAGCATTTGATTGGCTCGTACGCTGGGAAAGCATTGGGCGCCCGAGAGGGTCTCGGGTGCCTGGTTGACCATTCTTTTGACCGGGTTTAATTTAATCAATTAAAGCCTAAGTTCAATTTTGTGTAAATTTTTAAAAGGGTGGTTAAAAAAACTTAGTTTGATTTGAAAATTTAAATTTTGAAATTAAGTTAAATCTTGAAAAATATTAAATTAATTTAAATTTTTGAAAAATTGAATTTTTGAAACTATTAAGTTAAATTTGTGAAAAATATTAAATTGAATCTTTGAAATTATTAAGTTAAATTTGTGAAAAATATTAAATTGAATCTTTAAAAATATTAAGTTGAATTTTTGAAAATGTTAAGTTAAATTTTGAAAAATATTAAATTGAATATTGATTTTTGAAAATATTAAATTTGATTTTGAAAAATATTAAGTTTGATTTTTGAAAATATTAAGTTAAATTTTTGAAAATATTAAGTTAAATTTTTGAAAATGTTAAGTTAAAATTTGAAAAATATTAAATTGAATTTTTGAAAACGTTAAATTGAATTTTTGAAAACATTCAGTTTGATTTTTGAAAATATTAAATTTGATTTATTAATTTGAATTTATTTAATTTTAATTAAGTTTAATTAAAGGTATATTAAAGGTAAAATTAATTGAGTTGGTTGAGTTGGACTACATTATTAGGTCCTAAACATCTCACCCATTTCTATGTGACAAAACATGTATCCTTGTTTGTTTGTGAGACGTATTAATTTTATCTTTGTTTTATATTAACACTATGATTTGAATGAAACTTGTGTTAGATTTAGGTTTAACAATTACTAAGTTGAAAATAAATTTTGATAATTGACTTCCAGGTCTTGGCGAGGCACAGAAGCCTTCTTTAGTCGTAACCTTATTGGATCATCAACCCTTTCCTAGACAAAGTCTTTTAAAGAAATTTTATTTTCAAACTACTTTTTGAGAAACCCTGGTCTAATTAGTTGAGAATTTAGCGAGGTAGCTTCGGTTAGTTCCACCTAACTAATAGTACCAAATAGGGTATTCCTTACCCTACTTGACTTTTTAGACAAGCTTTTTTAACGTACTTAGGGATGACAATGGGGCGGGTCGGGGACGGGTTTGTCATCCCCATCCCCGTCCTCGAAGAAAATCTCCATCCCCATCCCCGTCCCCATCATCATCTCCACTTAATCGGAGAATCCCCGTCCCCGAACCCACGGGGATTAAACCCCCATCCCCATCCCCGCCACAGAGATATCTCTAATAATAATAAATTAATAATAATTATTAATTTAGGATTCGTATTAGATTTTCATAAATCTTTAATATTATTAAAATTATTTTAATAATTATCATTAATTTATTATTATTAGAGATTTCGAAGCGGGTTCGGGGATGGGGATAGCATCCCCATATCCGCCCTAGTCTATTTCGGGGCTTTTAAAAAAATCTCCGAATTCGAATCCAAATCCGATAATACCTCCCCAAATCCGTCCTGTTTCGGATTTTCCCCGCGGGTATCCAAATCCGCGGGAAAAATTGTCATCCCTAAACGTACTATCATCTCGCCCTACCCTAATACTAGATTGTGCAAGTTTTAATTAAGTCAGATCCTTATCTAACCGTTCCTAAGTCTAAGCATAATATTTTTGCAAAAACAACATAAACAAGCATCATATAGCAAGAAAAAAAAGAGAATAATTTAACTAACTATAAAAATGGTTTTTATATTGGCTCCCCTTGGACTGAAGCCTCGGTCTGGGCTAGGTAAGATGTGAATCTTGTCATTGGGAATCCAATATTGGTTTAGTCCAGCTTGATTTGTCAAGGATAATTTTGGGACCCATGTTTGGACTCGGGTTATACTTGGGTTCAAAATAGAATAGTATGATATGTACCGTGAGTTGGTACGATAACCAAGTCTGGATCAATTTAGAATTGATTTTTGTTTTCCAAGAATCATGTCAAGAGTCTTGGAACCCAAGGTAAATCGTTCTAACGCAATTCTAAGTTTCGTTACTTGAGATTTCAAGGAGGAATTCTCCTCCTCAAGTTTTTGGACTTAAGTGGAGGTTTCTTCCTGAACTAGTTCAGTTAAGGAGCTAGAGTTGACTTCCTCTTTCAGGATTTTGACTTCTTGTCGGAGGGATTCGATTCGAACATTGGCTTTGGCAAACTTACTAGATAGATATGATATTAAGTTGGAAAGCTGAGATTCGGGATAGCCTCTTACCGTTATTCGCTCGTCTTCCGAAATTGAGAGCTTTCCTGTTCTGTCGCTTTCTTTTGGTTCCGATTCTGATTCAGTGTCAAGATTGTCTGATGTTGTCAACGCGAGGAGGTTAGCGTGTGGTACTTCTTTTTCTTCTTCTGAAGATGACTCGTCCCACGTAGCTTTGAGCGCCTTCTTCCTCTGGTTCTTCTTGTTTTCCTTCAAGTTAGGACACTCTGATTTGTAGTGACCCTTCTGACAGATCGAATAGGCGTGCTAGAGGGGAGTGAATAACACTTTTTCGGACACGACTCTACAAGGTTGTTAGTTGCGCAGTGGAAATACAAATAAAAATAAATTAATAATAAAGAACAATGCTAATAAACCAGGTTTACTTGGTATCCACCCTGGACGGGTGACTAATCCAAGAATCCGTCGGTGGATCAATCCCCGGATAACCTTTGGCTAGCCCTCGTCGCTCCTTGTGGGTGGAAAAATCTCACCACAATCACTTTGACAAGATCTGGGCACAAAAGACTACTAACTCACTTTAGCCAAGCGAGTTTCGTCAAGAATCTTAGCCACCACGAAGTCCTCTTTAAATAGGACTCGGGCTGAAACCCTCGCCACCAGTCGACTGCTCCCAGGGCAGTCGATTGGTGCCACTGAAATTCGACCGTTACACCCCCAACATTCAAATTCTCAGCCAACTCACCAGCCACCTACCAGTCGACTGCCCCCAGGGCAGTCGACTGGTCCTCGGCCAAAACCCTTCTGTGAGTTTTACCAGTCGACTGCCCTCAGGCCAGTCGACTGGTCTACTCACCCACCTAAGGTTACCCTTCATGAGTACATTTCATTCCGCACTCAACCCTAGGATTTCCCGAGTACAATCACACAGCACTCGTACCCTCACGACTCGACTGACTCCTCATCCGCAGCCTCGACTATTGCCTTCGCGCCCTCTTCATCTTCGGCTCCCGTCCCTTGGATGCATGCAAGCCTCCAGCTTACCTCCATGCCATCCTTCACGCATGCCTCGAAGTCCGCGCCCATTAGCTCATCGTCCCTGCTCTCCAAGGTTTCTCGGATGCACACGTAAGCCTCCAGCTTGCCTCCATGCCACCCTTCACCGTATCGAGGCCGTCCAGTCAAGTCCATATGTGTAACCTGTACAACCTGCACACTCAACATACACATATGAGATAACAAGGGTAAACCTAACTTAAACCCTTTGCCCAAACATCAAAACACTTGGTCACTCCAGACCACAAATTGCCTCAACAATCTCCCCCTTTTTGATGTTTGGCAATACGTTTAAGTTAGGGAAAGCAAGATAGTAGTTAATAGCAAAAATAATGCTAAATAAATGCATATGCAATGCAAAACTGAATCCTATCCCACGGCATCCCACACCAACCCTCCAAGTTAGGAATTTTTACACACCTAACTCTCCAAGTTAGGACTTTTTACCAAAATGGGTTTTTTAAAGCTTCTCCCAAGCTCCCCCTACATTGGACTTACAAAGGCTTTTTAAGAACCTCTCCAAGGTTCCCCTTACGCCAAGAATGGAGCAATCATGCTCCCACTTAATCTTAGCTCCCCCTAAACCTAGGGTTTCTAGCAAAGGTATGTTTGGTTTCCCAACTTAAACTCAAACTTCTCCCTCTTTGCCATACATCAACAAGACCCCAATAATATCCCAATTATTGGTTCTTTCAATCCCTAATAGTCCTAAATATAGTGTACTAACCCCCATACACTTGTTTCACACCATTCGACACCAAACCAGCTGCTGATACACACATCAGCCCTGGTCAGTCGACTGCCCCCAGGGCAGTCGACTGATACTATGAATATCAGACTTTTCTGGCCAAATTCAGAAATGCGCCAGAAATTTCACAATTCTCCAAAAATTCTCAAATTTCGTGGAGAACTTTGTGGTACCCATACCTACTTGGGAAAAATATATTTCACCATGTATCTATCACGGTTCCCAAGTTGGACACAAAACCCAAAAATTTCATGAAAATTAAGACAAACAAGGAGGCAACTTCCCCCTTAACCTATGTCTTCTCCCAATTTCCATTTTCCAAGGTGAAGTTCTACCCAACTTACCACCTTAACACCAAGTTAGGTTCTACCCAACCTAACAACCAAGTTCTTCTCCCTTGGCCACCATTAAAGGATTGCCCCCCAAGCAACCTTATCCCTAGTGCCAAAAAGAACTTAACAACCCCCTTAAACAATCCTAAGAGTTTGCAAGAACATTTGATAGGATATGCTCTATCCTAGAAAAATATGATTTGATTAAGATTATCAAATGAGCTTGACTTTGGTACAATCCTCTAATTTCCTTAAAGATGGACACTTTGTATCAATTTTGACCTTAATTTATGATTCCTTGTGTTTGTCGATTCTAACCATCATCAATTTACACAAGGAATTTGTCCTTAACTCTTTCTTTTTAATATCCTCAAAATAAAAAGAATTCTCCTTCTTATCTCTTATCAATCCTCCTTTAATATCAATAAAGCCTTATTAACTCATGAGATAACACTTCATTTAAGGAATATGAGATCATAATCAAGACTTTTAATCCACAGCCATATCCTATAATCCAAATTTGTAATTTTTGATTGTCCAATATACCTATTTCCATTTTAGCCTATAGACCAGTCGACTGCCCCTGACTCCCAAAACTCATAGAATGTTTCTGGGCTGAGACCAGTCGACTGCCCCCAGGGCAGTCGACTGATACCTGATTTTCAGGTTTTCAATCCAATTTCAGTAATCCCTAAATAATTCTACAAATCTCCAAAAATTATGAAATTTCGTGGAGAGATTTGTGGGGCAAATGTCTTCTTGGGAAAAATACATTTCTAAACAAATGTACTCCGGATCCCAAGATTGGCATGAAATCTAACTCTACCTAAATTGTATCATTTTAACTCCACCAAAAGTTCTAATTTAGGCTTCTCCTTGATGTATCTTCTTATTTCTAACCATAATACATTCTTAGCATTGAATTATATGGTATTTTCCCATTAAACCTTAATTTTATCAAATATCACCCTATTTTCACCTTTTTCTCATTAAATTCTCTTTTGAATGTGCCGAAACCTAGGGTTAAGACTTACCCAAGTCTTCCAATCCCTTTTGATACATTTCACCTAATTTCCTAGGAGAAAAACTTTTGAGATCCATTTACCATGGACCCCAAAGGCTCCTAGAGCTCCCCCTTGAGCTCTGAGCCTTATCCACCTATCTGGGTGACTTAACCCATACTAGACCACACCGGTGAGCCTCCGGTGATTCTTGGCCTACAAAATGGACCTTCTTAACCTTGGACACCTTGTTTTTGGTCAAGTCACTCTTTCTACCTTTTGATCACACCCTCTTACCATCCTTAGACTTACCCTCTTTGCCATTATATGCTTCTCAAGTATATTTCTTTTCATTTTCCTTGGAGGTCTTAGACCGGTATCCCAAACCCGATCTATCATAGTTGGGTTTTAAACTACCCAACACCATGTCTAAGCCCTTAGATCCAACCGTGAATCTTTTTAGGGCCTTTTCTAATGTATCAAGTTTTGCCCTCAAGGCTTGATTTTCCCTTTCTAGAGTTCTAACCCTAGCACCCATATGTCCACCTTGGACATTCCTAGGTCTAATCTCCTTTCTAGGCACATTCCTTTCCTTCTTGGGATTAGTGTCATGATCCTTAGATACAAAGGTCCTAGGTCTATCATGATGTATGTTTTTCTTAGATTTTTGGTCCACCTTGTTACTCCTAGTCCTATCGTTGTATCTAAATCCAAAATTGTGCACAAGTAAACAATTTTCATTGATTTTAGCGTGCATGGATGAATAATTTGTCCTATTTTTAACATTCATGGAGGAACTAGAATTTAAGTTGCATTTAAATCTAGAGTTAGGGATTACCTCCCTTACCATTGTAGTCTCTCCTTGATGTGATCTTTGCTTCTTCTTTTCCTCCTTCTCCCATTTTCTCAGATGCTCCATTTTCTTTAATTCTCATTTTCTAGGGCACTTGGTGTGGTAGTGCCCTAGCTCTCCACATGTGAAGCATCGGATTTTCTTTTTCTTTTCTTGGGCTCCTCCATTCCTACAACTCATGTTAGATTTAAAAGAACTTGAAATGAGTGTAGATTTTACCTCCTTTTTACCTTTCGGGCACTTGTCCATGTAGTGCCCCTTTTCGTTGCAACCAAAGCATGTGATGTGCTCTTTCGAATTAGGTTTGGTGGAGATAGAAGCTTCTTCTTCAACGTTGGATGAATTGAAGGCATCTTCTTGATCCGACATTGAGTTGGGTCTCTCCTCCTCCTCAATTCTTGAATTCGATACCTCCTCTTCTTCTCTTGAGGAGGTTGATGATCTTTCATTCTCTCTCTTACTTGAAGATGTAGATGACTCAATTTTCTCCTCTCCTTGAGTCATGGAGCTCACTTCATCGAGATCTTCAACTATTTGAATTGATATAGGGTTCTCATGATATCTTGTCAACTTATCCCATAATTCACATGCGTTTTGGTATTCCCCTACATCACTCAAAATTTTATTAGGCAAAATATTTTTCAAAATACTAATTACCTTCTCATTGGCCCGAAATTGTTCTTGTTGCTCTTTATCCCAATATCTAGGACGAAGCCTCTTTCCGTGCTTGCCCTTTGGAACTTTGAAGGGGTCTTCAAGTGCAATTCTACATTCCCACTCCATCGCAAACCACGTCTCCATCCGTGACTTCCAATACCCGAAATCTTCATGGTCGTAGGTCAGCGGAGTGTAGATGTCGTCCCCGAATTTGTCTTCCATGTTCTTTTCCCTCTAGCGTGTGCTCCCTAGGCGGTTAGTCCGATCAAGAGCGGTCTTTCGCTCTAATACCAATTGATAGATCGAATAGGCGTGCTAGAGGGGGGGTGAATAGCACTTTTTCGGAGACGTCTCTACAAGGTTGTTAGTTGCGCAGCGAAAATATAAATAAAAATAAATTAATAATAAAGAACAATGATAACAAACCAGGTTTACTTGGTATCCACCCCGGACGGATGACTAATCCAAGAATCCGTCGGTGGATCAATCCCCGGATATCCTCCGGCTAGCCCTCGTCGCTCCTTATGAGTGGAGAAACCTCACCACAATCACTTTGACAAGATCTGGGCACAAAAGACAACTAACTCACTTTACCCAAGCGAGTTTCGTCAAGATTCTCAGCCACCATGAAGTCCTCTTTAAATAGGACTTGGGCTGAAACCCTCGCCACCAGTCGACTGCTCCCAGGGCAGTCAACTTGTGCCACTGAAATTCGACAGTTGCACCCCCAACGTTCGAATTCTCAGCCAACTCACCAGCCACCTACCAGTTGACTTCCCCCAGGGCAGTCGACTGGTCCTCGGCCAGAACCCTTCTGTGAGTTTTACCAGTCGACTGCCCTCAGGCCAATCGACTGGTCTACTCACCCACCTAAGGATACCCTTCCTGAGTACATTTCATTCCGCACTCAACCCTAGGATTTCCCGAGTAGAATCACACAACACTCGTACCCTCACGACTCGACTGACTCCTCATCCGCAGCCTCAACTATTGCCTTCGCGCCCTCTTCATCTTCGGGTCCCGTCCCTCGGATGCACGCAAGCCTCCAGCTTGCCTCTATGCCATCCTTCACGCATGCCTCGAAGTCCGCGCCCATCAGCTCATCGTCCCTGCTCTCCAAGGTCCCTTGGATGTGCACACAAGCCTCCATCTTACCTCCATGCCATCCTTCCCCGTATCGAGGCCGTCCAGTCAAGTCCATATGTGTAACCTGTACAACCTGCACACTCAACATGCACATATGAGATCACAAGGGTAAACCTAACTTAAACCCTTTCCCCAAACATCAAAACACTTGGTCACTTCGAACCACAGATTGCCTCAACACCTTCTTGTTGTACCCATAACAGGTTACTTCACTTTTTACTTTTTGCCTGGTAGAAGATTCAGCTGGATTATCCTTTTGCTGGTTCGCCTTCTTCTTCTTTCTTTGGCCCTTGATCATCTTGTAGTGGCTTCGGGCCATCCTGACCAACTCCGAATAATCGATTCCATTGTTATCAGATTCTGAGTCTGAATCTGACTCGGGTATTGGTTGTGACTTTTTCTTCTTTTGCTTCCCAGGGACTTTTCTTGCAAAAAAAAAACTATACCCTTTTCGACCTGTGAAGCATTAGTTTGTTCATGGAGTTCTAACTCAAAAAAGCGTTTATTTAGTTTAATATCTGAAAGGTTCCTTGAAACCTTGCAAGCATCTACCATAGATGTCCACAAAGAATTTCTAGGGAACAAATTTAGTGTATACCTAATTAGGTCACGATTTTAAACCTTATGACATATCGTGTGTAGTCTGTTCATCAGTTCTTGGATCCTCGCGTGAAGCTGTGCAGTCGTTTCGCCATCTTGCATCTTGATCGTGTACAACTTGTTGAGAAGGAGATCTTGCTTACTGATCCTCGTGTCCGACGTCCCTTTGTGCAGCTCGATCAATTTGTTCCACAATTCTTTAGCGCTGCTGAACGGGCCGACCCGGTTGAGTTCCTCCTTCGTCAATCCACACTGGAGGGTCTGAGTGGCTTTAGCGTCCACTTCTATCTTCTTTTTGAGCGAAGCGTCCCACTTAGAGTTTTCTTGAATTTCTCCTTGCGGGTTCTTCAGGATCTCCCGTCCAGACTGGATGATGATCCACATTTCCACCAGAGTTTTCAGGTGCACCTCCATTCTGCTCTTTTAGTAGGAGAAATCCTCTCCAGAGAACAGAGGAGGACGTGCGGTACTGTAGCCTTCTTGCATGGCCATTTAATATTCCTGAAAATATAACAAAAAAACAAACTTGTTCCAATACTTTGTCTTGGATTAGTAGTGCGGTATAAAAAATAAATTCGAGTGGTGTTGCACCAACTTCGAAGAAGGAGAAAATTTTAAAGAAAAAAACGAATGAAAGAAAAAACAAATTCCGAAAAAAACTACTTAGTTGGCGGTTTCACCATGGTTGAGCAACCCGCTCTGATGCCACTTGTGGGATCGTTGTAATCGATAGAGAGGGGGGGTGAATAGTGATTATTACAAATTTTCGGAATAACAGAAAACACAGTGGAAGAATAAAAACATGATGCTAACAAGTTTCTTTCGGAGTCTTTAACGGCTCTTACTCCAAGGCCCACGGTCCTTGACCGTTTTCATTAGGAAATTCTTTAACTCAAAAATATGATTTACAAATACAATTGGAGTACAAAATTAAATAGCGAAATTAAAATATACCGACGACACAAGAAAGGTCGTAGAGTATCTTGGGTAGCGTGTCGTCGATCTTGATCATTGGCGACGTGGGAAACTCGAGCACGGAAGAGATTCGGAGAGTGTTGGAGTGCTTGAGTCGCAAGAAAGCAGTTCTGAGTTAATCTGAGATTGTTGTAGAAAGCAAAGGGGTGAAGCCCCTTATATAGCCTGTTCTTGGGCGCCTGAGGCTTATTGGGCACCTGCCACGTGTAGCAAATCTGGCGCGTGCTTATCCACAGACTTGGTCAAACCTCTATCCATCGGTCTTGGACGCCTAGAACCTTTGAGGTGTCTGATGGCTCACGGGCGCCTTAGTTGATGACGTGACAACCTGCCAGCTCAGGCTCTCACTCGTTGGAAACGCCTCAATACAGGCGCCTGTTACCTGTCAGGCGCCTGGTATCTCGGGCGCCTAAACCCTTTTAGGTGCCTGGGATGCAGCAGTTACTTCCTTTCACTTCTGCAACCAAGGTTAGTCCAAGAACAGTATAATATAGATAATAAGTGTATGAATAACAGCTGGAGTTTTCTTGGTTCTAACTTTGGATTTCAAAATGAAATCCTAGGTCGAACTGACACCTACTGTTCCCTCTTCCGAGGAACGCGTCCACACCTACTCCTCTCAGGAGAAAATACCTTTTGCCAACCGGCTCCTTCGGTTGGACTTTTGCTCGGCCTCCGAGACTGCCGGATCTCGAGACGTCCGTACCTCGACTCGCCTCTACTTCTATCCGCAATCCTCGCTCAGCTAAGACTCCTGCTCAATCTTCCGGATCAGGACTTCGGCGCCCAGTCCAGGACCAAGACTTCTTGCCCAACCCACGGCCAGGTCTTCTTGCTCAATCTTGCAGGTCAAGACTTCGTGCCTAGGTAAACTAGGACTTTTCTGCACACTTGGTAAATCCATTAGATCACAATATAAACTTAACTTTGAACCCTTTGCCATTATCAAAACCAGGCTCGATCTGGTGCTTCTAGCACCAACAATTATCATCTTAGGTAGCTTCGGTTCGATCCCCAGCTATGGCGTATTTTGTGTTGGGATCGATGGCACGGCTAGGGGGGGTGAATAGCTCGATCACCCCAATTCAATTTCTCTCCCTACAATGTTAGCACACACGGAAGCTTAAACTAATAATTGAATCAATGCTAACACGTTACCGGTTACGTGGTTCGGAGATTGTTTGCTCCTACTCCATGGCGTGTCCTTGAGGTGGGCGAACCCTTGATCCTTCGGTGGATCACGCCCCGGTAATCTCCGGCTAAATCTTTCTCCTTCTCGGTGGAGAACAACCTCTCACAATCCTTCTTCCTCCTTACAAGATGGAGCTAGGGTTTGGGAGGAAGATTGAGAATTTGGAGCTTGAGCACTTGAACACTTAGGAGAAGATCTTACAATGAAGAGCTAACCATCCCATAGTCTCAAGCTCCACTTCAAATAGTGGAGAGAGTTATTAACAAACAACTCAACCCCGATACCTGTCAACTGCCCCAAGGGCCAGTCAACTGATGCCCAGCCAACGACTCTATTTTAAAGTAGACCAGTAGACTGGTGCCTGGAACAGTCGGCTGATCTTTCTGTGAGTTTCCATTCTGCGCTAGCAGTTGACTGCTTCCTCTGGCAGTCGACTGCCCAGCTTACAAACTCACTCAACCTCACTCCGAAGTCCATCATTCGCGTATGCCTTGGAGTCCGCTCCCTTGGCTTGGCCCTTGAAGTTCTCTTCCTTCGGCTCTCGTCCCTTGGATGCGCACACAAGCCCATGGCTTGCCTCTATGCCATCCTTCGCATATGCCTTTGAAGTCTACTTCCCTGGCTTGCCCTTGAAGTCCTCTTCCTTGGCTCTCGTCCCTCGGATGCTTCACTCCGTTGCTCCATGTGTGACTCACAAAGTCCTGCACGGCTCAAGCACACATATCAAATCACAATGAAAACCTAACTTAATCATATTAACACACACATCAAAACCCATGATCTACCCGATCACACTTGGGTCGATTGCACCAACAATCTCCCCCTTTTTGATGTGTGACAATATGTTTAAGTTAGGTACAGAGATAACATTTGAAAATTAAAAGCATAGCAAACAAAGAAGCATACACATGTAACCTCCCCTTAACCTATGTCTTAACACATAATTTTCAATTTTGGCACAACCATAAAGAATTAAGTTAAAACCTAACTTAAACTTTTCACTTCTCTCCTTTGACACCATCAAAAAGATTGCTCCAAGCAATATTACCCATTGGTATCAATTTGGGACAAGTTTCATATTCTGAAAATACCTAGAAATCAGAGAATACCAGTGCCAGTCGACTGAGTCGGCTACCAGTCGACTGACCTCAACAAATTCTCAAATCACAGAAAGTTCAGTCGACTGCCCCCTGGGCCAGTCGATTGATACTTATCAGTCTGAAATTTCTACCTTTTGAGCTGAAATTCAGAAATGCACAGAAAATTCTATAAAATTCGAAAAATTATGAAATTTTACAAACACATTTCCTATGATATTTTTTAACAGGGAAAAAATATATTTTCATGAAAAACTCAAATATGTTTGACTTTTTGACCAAAGCTCAAATTCTTTGAAAACAACCAACTTTGTATCAAACTTACATCCTAGTTTTGAAATCATGTGTTTTGCAGGTCTATACCATAGCACATAGTCACAAAAAAGTTTTCAAATCATTTGAAATATCCAACTATGATTTATGGGCAAAATGTCTATTAATTAAACATTTGTTTTCCCCATAGTTGATCTATTTTCAATAATGTGATACATCCAATAACTCAACAAAATGCCACAAGCATAAGTGAGTTATTTGTATCATCCTAACATCTCATATGCATGAATATAATCATAAAACAAAGTAATATGAGATGTTTTTAAAGTAAACCTTATTTAGCCCAATTTATCAAGAATTTCTACTATGGGCTACATACTCCCCCTTAATGTCTCAAGTCAACCAATTTTCAAAATTTTGAAATTTTACTATCATGGTTGACTTAACCCTAAATTCTCTAATCCTTGAGTATTAACTTTGGTACCCAATAGAAATGTTTTCTAATTGGGTTGACCAAGTACTCCTTAGGGATCCATTTCTTACTTAGGGTCTTAGTCTTTGTTTGTCCTCTAGCAAGTAAGTAATGATAGGTTCTTCCATTGCTAGATTTTCAAAAACCTAATCCCTCTTTCTTAAAACTTGCCCTTTGGCTCTCAATGATCATATCTAGTGTTTTTGAGCCAATTTTAAATTTCCTAAGGGCTTTGGTAAGACTATCTACCTTTTCCCTTAATTCCTTATTTTCTTTTTCTAAAAATGAATCACTTGAACTAGAAGAAGAAGCATGCACATCATCCTTAAGTTGCATAGATTCTAATATTTCATTCAACATACAAATTTCATTTTTCAAACCCTTAATTTTCTTTCTAGCCTTAAATAAATCATCATTAGTACTAGAAATTATTTTTACAAGAGTAGAAGTGGATAAATTATATACGTCACTTACCGAAATATCCGATTCCGAAGTAGAGCCTCCCCCTTCACATGGGCTTCCTTCATCTTCACTTGAGCTCTTTTCTTTCTCAAATTCAGATGTCGTAGAGGCGATGTCTTCAATTCCCATTAGTGCAAAATGGGATACGTGATGTTCCTCCTCCTCCAATGAGGATGAATTATCCTATGTGGCCTCTAAGTTTTGCACCTTCTTCCCCTTCTCCTTTGATTTCTTCTTCTCATCTTTCTTCGTTCCTTCCTTCTTCTTCAAGAGGGGATACTCATCTCTCATGTGTCATTCTCCTTGGCAATTGTAGCAAATGATCTTTCTTGTTCTACTTTTGCTTCTTGACTCTTTCCTACTATGAGATTTGTTAGTAGAAAAATGTTTAAATTTTTTTCTCATTTTCCTTACCATGTAGGCTTCCGCATCACTATCCATGGATGCGCTTGATTCCTCTGAGTCGGATGAGGAAGCCTTCTTCTTTTTACCTTTTCCCTTGTTTGCTACAAGTGATATGCTCTTTGACTTGTATACCTCTTCAATTATTCCTCCAACTCGAGTTTCGTGAAGCTCCATGGTTGAGAAGAACTCCTCTAGAGAAGTTTTCTCTAGATCCTTGGAAATGTAGTACGAGTCCACCATTGAACTCTAATTTGATGTTCTTGGGAATGCATTGATGACTTTCATCAAAATGTCTCGGTTGGATAATTGTTCCCCTACACTTGTTAGTCCATTAAGTATTTCCTTAAATCTAGCGTGCAAATTCGATACCTTCTCCCCTTTGTTAAGCTTGATGATATTGAGTTGAGATCGAAGAAGATCTCAGTTTTCCATTTTCGCCTCCGAAGTGTCTTCATGAAGCTCTACTAGCTTATCCCACAAATCCTTGGCACTTGAGTAGCTCCTAATCCTTGTGACTTCTTGTTGGGGAAGCACACTTAGTAGATGATGCAAGACTTTAAAATTTGGTAGATGGTCATCTCTTTGCTTCTTGCTCCATCTTATTTAATCAAGTAACTTGTTCTCTTGATCCCTAGGCACTTCAAAATCATTTTTCATAATAACCATTATATCAAAGTCGGTATTGAAGAATGCCTCCATCCTCTTCTTCCACCACGAAAATTCTCCCTCGAATTTTAGAAGTTGGATGTGCGAGCCGACCATTTCAATGATTTTGCTCTTCTTGGTGGTTAGTCCGTTGAAGGCAACCTCGCTCTCTGATACCACTTGTTGGAATCGATGGCACGGCTAGAGGGGGGAGGGTGAATAGCTCGATCACCCCAATTCGATTTCTCTCCCTACAATGTTAGCACACATGGAAGCTTAAACTAATAATTGAATCAATGCTAACACGTTACCGGTTACGTGGTTCGGAGATTACGTGCTCCTACTCCACGGCGTGTCTTTGAGGTGGACGAACCCTTGATCCTTCGGTGGATCACGCCCCGGCAATCTCCGGCTAAATTTTTCTCCTTCTCGATGGAGAACAACCTCTCACAATTCTTCTTCCTCCTTACAAGATGGAGCTAGGGTTTGGGAGGAAGATTGAGAATTTGGAGCTTGAGCACTTAGGAGAATATCTTACAATGAAGAGCTAACCATCCCCTAGTCTCAAGCTCCACTTTGAATAGTGGAGAGAGTTGTTAACAAACAACTCAGCCCCGACACCAGTCGACTGATGCCCAGTCAACGGCTAGCCAACGACTCTATTTTAAAGCAGACCAGTCGACTGGTGCCTGGACTAGTCGACTGATCTTTTTGCGAGTTTCCACTCTGGCTAGCAGTCGACTGCTTCCTCTGACAGTCGACTGCCCAGCTTACAAACTCACTCAACCTCACTCCGAAGTCCATCCTTCATGTATGCCTTGAAGACCACTCCCTTGGCTTGCCCCTTGAAGTTCTCTTCCTTCGGCTCTCGTCCCTCGGATGTGCACACAAGCCCACGGCTTGCCTCTATGTCATCTTTCGCGTATGCCTTTGAAGCCTATTTCCCCGGCTTGCCCTTGAAGTCCTCTTCCTTAGCTCTCGTCCCTCAGATACTTCACTCCATTACTCCATGTGTGACTCACAAAGTCCTGCACGACTCAAGCACACATATCAAATCAAAATGAAAACCTAACTTAATCATATTGACACACATATCAAAACCCATGATCTACTCGATCACACTTGGGTCAAATGCACCAACATTTTGCAAGAATTTTTCCTCCAAATTGGGCAAGAGTCCTGGGATGTTAGGCTTCTGAACCGCCCGCGCGCGAGCATTCCTGATTTACCTTGGTGGTCGGTGGGAAACTTCCGTGGGGCCGGGCCGGTCGCCCAAGGTTGGAAAAATCTCGTTAATTTTTTTTCTTATTCTGAAGGTTCATGAATCTGCTAGCTCGTGACCAATTATTATTCAGATTAATAGTCATTTGTGATTTATCTCTCTTCATATAATTTGGAGATGGATTGTGAGGAACGATTCGGATGAGAATTATCATCTTTGCTATCATAAATGATCCTATCTGGAACCAGCAATAACTGGACTACTGGTGAGGTGGCTGGAATGTTGACAAGTCATCATGACCTGGAGGATGAAGGAGGTCTACCGGAGAGGTATGCGAGCCGTCCTTGTCTTCGAAAGAACCTGCAAGGGGATTGAGGGTGCCTCGACCTTCCGCTCCGACGCTCAAGTCAGATATCCAACAATAGAAGAATATGAAGAAGACAAATAGTAAAGAAATAGATGTAATTAGGGGCATTCTGCAAACCTTGGCCAGCAGGGCATGGGGCTTTTTATACCTGAAAAAGGAGAGATGTCCAATCCAAGGTTATCAAAGCAATAATGTGTTTCCAACAAGATGTCGCATCATGGTAAAGAGGGTGTCCTCTTATTGTACCAAGGAGTCATATCATCCATATCTAGTACTGTGGAGATCTGGTGGAGATCACGCTATGCCATCCAGATTGCTCCACGTGTTTAGATAATCATGCTTTCTGACAATTCATGGGAGAGGCCCATATGTTGTTTATAAGTACCTCGAGGTTAGTTTTGATGTGGTCAACCGAGTCAAGTTAAGTCCTGTTGATTTGATGCATTGTGTCTAAGTGTGCAGGAGCATAAGAGTACAAGAAGTCGAGCGGAAGATGTAGCAGACGAGACGGATGACATACAAGGGAGCCGACGGGCATGGTGTATTCGAGGGACGAGAAGACTACGGAATAGTACACCGGTGGATGAGAAGGGCGTGCGCGACGTCTGAGGGACAAGAAGATGGGGAGGAACACTTCTCGAGGAGAAGGTCGGAAGTTGGGTTCAGGTGAGCTCAACATTGGACAATCGAAAAATCACCCAAAACCAAAGCTGTCGGTCAACTTGGGATTGACTAGGCTCCGGGACGCTCGGGTTCAATTACGGCGCCTATATTGAATGGGGGCGCTCGAGTTGATCAGGGCGCCCTGGTGATTTCGGACGCTCGGGACTACGGGCGCCCGGAGTTGATACGGGCGCCCGTGATTCACTGTTTTATCCGGAAATAGCTATTGTTACGACTATTACGACGTGGATAATGTTTGTCCAAGCTCAGGCGCCTATGTCCAATTCAAGCGCCCGAGATGTGCCACATCAGCATCTTGATAAATGTTCCAAGCTCTATAAATAGAGTCCCTTTTGCTCAGAATTAGAACAATAGCTCTGGATTCACTTTCTAATTCTGTTCTGTACTTTTAACGAGTGTAAGAGGCTTCTCCGCCCACGAATGAGTAATTTAGTTGAGCTAGTCATTGCCTTGGATTAACAACCACACATGTTGTAAATCATGTAAATGCCTTTGAGTCTCTTATTGTTTTTCTTAAGTTGTTTTATGAATTGCTTTTATCTACTTTACTAACTCTATTTTTGTTAAAGAACAACAAAAGATTTAGTTTTACTTTTCAGGGCTATTCGCCCCTCCTCTAGCCGGCTTAATTGATCCTACAAGTGGTATCAGAGTCCAATAGCCTTTGAAGGACTAACCGCTATATAAAGCAACAATACGATGACCGGAACGAGTATTTACCCATCGAAGTTTGAGGGGGAGTTCGCGATGTGGAAACATCGTATGGTATTTTTCAAAACTGATTTTGAATTACTGTTAATATGAAAAATATTTTTGTAACATCCAACGACCAGGAAGAGTACCTCTGGTCGAAGGAGCAAGCCGACTTCGTAGCCAATGAAAAAATAGAGTTTTATTTACTAACCGTATTACCGGCTCAGGAGATCAACCGTATTAGCATCTATAATCGACTAAGGAACTTTGGGAAAAGTTCCCAAAACTTCATGATGATACCTCTGAAGCAAAATTGGCAAAGAGAGATCTTCTCGGAAATCAACTCGGCAACCTCTAACTTGAAGAAGGAGAAACAGCTGCTCAACTGCACGCCAAGCTCAGGGAGGTAATCACGGGACTCACTAACCTCAGAGAATCAATAACAAATCGTGACTCTTTAAGATACACACTTAACGTCTTCCTGAGGACCCAGGACTCATCTATCATCGACTCTTATTACATCTCTAAGAATCTTGAGGTAAGTACCTTAGAAAATTTATTTTCTACCTTGGAATTACGTGAAATCCGATGTGCAGAACTAAGGAATAAAAAGAACATTCTAGCAAGAACTTAGCGCTGAAAGTCCAAAAAGATGAATCAGATTTAGAACATCGCTTGACGAGGATAAAAAATCGTACATGGTAAGGAAATTTTTAAATTGTTGCTTCAAAGAAAAAGAAAGGTTCGGTGCTACAACTGTCAAGAAGAAGGACACATCAAGGACAACTATCTTAAATTGAAAAATAAAGACAAGAAAAAGAAACCGAGTCAAAACAAGCACAAGAACCTAAAGGCAACTTAGAGCGAATCATCTTCTTCGGAATCTAAACTTGAAGAATATGTCGGTCTTGCGCTAATGGCCAGCTATTAAGGAGGAGACTCCAAAAGCTCGTCCTTAATGAGCATCGAGAGCATCGAAGGAGGAGAGTTAGACAACGAATCCGACACGGTAAGTGAGGTACGTAACCTTCTTCCTGATCAACTTTATAGTGCTATTCAAATGATATCTAGATCTTTATACAAGTTATGAACCAAGTTTGTAAATCTGAAAAAGGAGAACATTAAATTGAAAATTAACTTATCCAATGCGTGTCCACTAGAATTGTATGACAAAATACAAGTTGAAAATTCAAAATTAAAGGAACAAATAGATATATAATATATTAGAAAAGAAATTTGCATATTCAAATAATTTTCAAAATGTAAAGTATAGAAATTTTTATGTAAGTCTAAATTGATATACTAGAAATCATAGGAGCCAAATTATAAAAATTTCAAAAAATTATATTCCATCCAAATATTTTATAAATCCTATTGGTAGAAATTTATTTTGGATCCCTAAATCTGTATTAAACTGTTAGAAAGTATTTTTAAGTGTCCTAGTAATTAATATTTTTTTGGAAATGTTTTTTTAGAAATTGATTTATTGCGTCTTATCTTGAATTTTTTTTTTGAAAAATTCTATTTCACAATAAATTTATTTTTACAAGTTTTTGTGATAGACTCCATTCATATTTGTCTATAGAAAATCTTTTGAAAATTTTTCATTAATTGAATTAATTTTTATGATTTTTTTCCAAAAGTTGAATTTTTAATTTTAAATACTTTAAAGTTGATTTTTTTAAAACCAAATTTTTTTTAAGAGGTTAGCCGTTAGATTTTGAATTTTATAAAAAAATATCAAGATTTTTAAGTCAAAATATATTTTTAAGCAATTATTTTTTAAATTTCATGCATCGGTCAATAAATTATTTTTAAATACACAACGGAAAAGTAATGAAAATTAAGTGACCGGATATCATGTTTTGACATTTTCTTAAAAAAATTTCAGAAATTTCGTATAAAAAATATCCTCCATGTTTTTTTTAAAAAACAAAAAAAAATCAATTTTTTTGTTTAATTTGTTTTTCAAAAATCATTTTTTTTGAAATTATTTTTAGCACATGATTGAAATTTACAAATTCAAAAAAATACAAACGTATTTTCAAGGAAATTTTTCTTATTTTTTTCCTTAACCATTTTTTTTATGTGATCAAATAGGGAGAAATGAGAATTAAGTTAAGGGGAGGTTTTTATTATAATATTTTTTTGAACTAAGTTGCAAAATCTTTTTATTTTGTTTTTATTTCTTGTTGGTGATCCCTAATTTAACTCGAGTTGATGCACATCAATGGGTAGATTGTAAATATCCTGGGATAGTTTTGAAGTGGTCAACCGAGTCAAGTTACGACCTGTTGGTTTGATACCTTGTATCTAAGTGTGCAGGAGCATAGAAGCATAAGTGGTCGAGCGGAAAAGACAACAGACGAAAAGGATGACACAGGAAGGGATCTGACGGGCTCAATACATTCGAGAGACGAGAAGACTGCAGAAGAATACACCGGTGGACGAGAAGACAAAGAGGAAGACTGCTCGAGGAGAAGGTCGGAAGTTGGGTTTGGGTGAGCTCAACTTTGGACGATCACAAAATCACCCAAAGCCGAAGTTGCCAGTCAACCTGGGGTTGACTAGGCCTCGGGGCACTCGGGTTCAATTCGACGCCCGTATTCAAGGTTGTCAAGAGCGAGCTCCTGCGTAGGAACGGTCAAAGGATACAAGAACGAAGAGCGTGGGAACGAAGCACGGAACGGAAGTTCCTAGTAGACTAGACAGTTCCTTTCATACAAATATATATATGTGTATTTAACAACACAAATATACAAAAAATGATCATAATTGATATAATAATATACTACTATTTCAAATCTTCAATTAAAAAGGCATCAAGTATTCAAGTCACAAACAAACCATAAGTTTTTAACATAATTTAAACTTAACACATTAAAAAACACAACTCCAATCCAAATACTAGAATTAAATGACATCTAAACTAACAAATCCATAGGATTATGATCATCGAATTCATCAATATCTTCTATGTGATCTCCTCCATCTTTGTTGCCCCCTCTTCGAAGAAGATCATCAAAGTCATCAATATCATCATCCATATCAGGAATTTCCAAATCATTTGAAGGGCCACCAACTCTACCATCATCTCCTTGAGGGGCTAAGTCAAGATCATCCGGCATGTCTAAATCATCCATACCATTGATAAGTACCATTTTATTGATTATTTTAGTTGCTAAAATCCATGTTTGACCCATGTTTTACTTGCTTAATTGTGAATTTACCCTAGGTTCTAGGACTTGCTTTTATTTTGGACTTAATTGCAAATCTGTACACATTTGGATTATTTGGCCACTAAATTTTTAATCTATTTTTGTAGGCATGAAAGGTTCATGGACCTAGGGCACACTGGGTCAAACTTGAGTCGGAAGTGGACCCGGATCGAGTTATCAAGCTTCGGATTAATCTGGGCCGTCCGATTCAAAAGCGGCTAGATCTGAGCCATCTGGGACCATCTGAGGCAATCCGAGCTAGGGTTAGGGCTGATCAAGCACTGAGATCAAGATCTGAGACTTTCATCCCAATCAGAGATCATCCAACCGTTGGATCAAGCTCAGAGGGCTCTAGACTGTCCATCCAAAGATCAGGTTGATCTGGGCCATCCATTGCAGATCTTGAAGATCCGAGCTACCACGAGGCAAATCCTGACCCTTGATCAACATCATCAAAGTTTGGTTCAGATCGGATGAAGATCAGCCGTTGGATTTTCTCAAATCAATCTGGGTCGTCCATTGTTAAGTATTTAATCAAAAAATTTCCACACTTCCTCCTCGTCGCGTCTTCGCCGCAACGTCTTCATCTTCATTTTTCTTCACAATTTCTTCAGTAGTTTCTTCGATCAGAGGGCGCGACCACCTCAACTCTTCATTTAGATCAAGTTCGAGGTCACTAGGGAGAGCAATCAGTGGAGGTTTCAGCTCGGAATTGGTCAAGAACAGAGCTGAGTGAGGATTTCCTCAGCTCTGCCATTGATTGCTTCGATTTTAGTTTTGTTTCGTCCTACACCAATCCGAGCTATCTGGAGGGGTTCCCTAGATTGCTTGGTTCATCCCCGCACCATCTGCGCAATTGGACAAGGCTGGATTGAGGAAATCGATTGGGTTTTCCATCTTGAACAGAGTTTGAGCTTGACTCGATCGCGGATTCAGTTCCCCAGTGAATTGCTGAGCTTAGGGGTTCGAGGCCAGCCCTTGCGTGACGAACAAGGAGATCTTGAGCTAATGGAGTGATTGGGGTTTAGATTTCTTATTGCATTTCTGTTTTTAGCTTAATTTCATTTCTGCCGCAGTTCACTTTAGTCTGCATTTCTGTATTAGTCGCTATAATTTTCGTTTTTTGATTGTTTTGCTTTAATTAGTGTTTCAATGTTGCAAGTTAATCAGTAGATTGTTTGTTTAATGAACATTTGGTTTTAATTTCAGTTTATTCCTTGCTTAATCCTTGCGTATCAGTTAATTAGCTGTGCGTATCAAGTTATTCTTGTTTAGCAGTTCAGTTTCAGTCTTGCAATGTTTTAGTCTTCGCTTCTGAATTAGTATCAAGAGAATTTTAGTTCATAGGAATCTTATGTGATCAATGGCTTTGAGCTTTCGGATTTAGTTTCTTGCTTTGTCTGCAGTTGGTTTGTTCTGCAGTTAGTCAATTGATTTCTGAAATCTGCATTCATTCCTGTTTCAGTTTGTTTCTGAGTTAATATTAGTTGTTTACAACAGCTTGATTCAATTGCAATAAGTCTTCTGTGAATTAGTCTTTATAGGCTTGCAGAATGTTGGATCGTTTCTGAAACTTAAGAATTTTGTATCAAGTTAACTGGGCAGTGCTTGCATTCGGATTGTGTCTGAATTGTCATCACCATTCCTGCAAATCAACTTCAGTTCTGAACACTTGCTTCAGTTCGGTTACCTGAGATTCTAATCTTCATTTCTGCAAGTTTATTCCAGTTCTGAGATCGTGATCCATTTTTGATTGCTTATGAAATTCAGTTCCATTCCTTTTGTCTTTCAGTTTCAACTCTGCATTGTGTATCAAGCTGCAAGTCAGCTGCTAATTTCCGAATTTGTGCCAAGTAATCGTGGGTTCTTCTTCAAGCTTTTCTGAACTTAGACGAGGGACTCGAACTCAGCTTGCCCTGATCGTTTGTCTGCAATTGAATTGGACTGCATTTTCTGCAAACTGTTTCTGCCTTGAAAGTTGCTGAATTGTTTCTGAATTTTGTTGCTGAATTTTGTCCTGCAATCTTGCGTATCATTGTATTGGTAGATTACCTTTCCAATCTTAATTGATTAGTTGCCATTCTGAATTCTTAGCAGTAGCTCGACACTCCACATCAGCCTTGGCATATTAGCTCCTTCCTCTTAGTAGCAAGTTTACATCATTTCTTTTGCATGTGGCACACAATGTTAAGATTTGGCACTATTTTGTATCAAGACTGAACCTATTTTTAGTGAATTATTGTACTTGACATCATCTCATTCGCATTGGGGTTTGTTCTGAATTGTATTTTCCATTTTGCAATTAGGTTCAAAGTGCTAGCATTTGGTTTAGTGTAAAATTGTCAAAAATCTGTTGTGTTTTGTTTGTTTCGCATTAGGGTTGCCTTTAGTGGAATTTCTGGAGTTGTACACACTTGTTTAGTTCATTCAGTGAAGTGACTTCCTTTTCATTGTGATTGCGTTTTTAATTGCAACCCAAATCCAAGTTTTATTTGAAACCTAAAAATAGTAACGACAATTAAATACAAGCTTGAATCAAACACAACATCAACTAGCCCTAGGAAAAATATGACATGTGGCCCCTTTACTACGCTTTTATTCTTTGATTGCAAAAAGGGTTTCCAGCATTTCACACATCTAAATTTTGAGACCCACATTTCGTGACAGCCTAATCCGTGACCATCAAAATTTTTGGCGCCGTTGCCGAGGAAGCAACTAGTTGATTTGTTTGATTTTTGCTTGTGTGCTTATTGTTGGTGAGAGCCCTAGAGCCGATCATGTAATGATTGTATGGACTAATTTGTATCATATTCCTATAAATAAAGGCATGTTTTATGGTTATTATACTTACGTGTATTTGTGCCAATTAGCTATGTATAATAATGTCCTTGAGTAGAAGGTTCTTATCTATATCAATCGATTGGTTGAATCGATAGTGAGATGATATAGAGAACACTACTCTAAATAATTCCTAGTCAAGTATTAACATTCAAGGACAATGTTAATACGTAGAGGCTAGCATGTAGGTCAACATGATGACTTGATCTCACAAGTCATGGATATAGAGATATCAAGTTGACACATGGGTATGCATTGGAGAATGTATACTGAATGACCCACCATGAGAAAGTATCATGGATCGTTATATGAGTGTCATATACTTTCTCATGTGGCTATTAGTATGACTATTAGTCCTTGGACCTGAAGTCACCATGGATTCCTACATAAGGAGTTACGTACTTTGGCTTCGTCAAACGTCACCCGTAAATGGGTGGACTATAAAGGCGATTACTGGGTATGTAACAAATTATGGAGAGGGATGTGAGTGATGTAGATGGGATCTATCCCTCCTATATGACGGGAGCGATATCGTATTCTTGATAGAGTGAGACCACAAAGTGCATGGCCATGCCCAAGTGAGTCAATATGAGATATTGAACTCATTTGATTAGTGTGAGTCTACTTGGAGTTCAAGATATAGATTGACTCGAGGATGACACGGTCTATGCCTCAATTGAGTCAATCTAGATATCATGGATAGAGGGACGTTATCATATATTGTGAGAGTCACAATTATTAGTCACAAGGTGATGTTGGATCTCAACATTCTTGTAACTTGGGTAGCAATGATGTGTTGCTAGATACCGCTCATTGCTTATGTTTCTAAGAGGTTAGAAGCATTGCCAACGTTACAAGAACCTATAGGGTCACACGCAAAGAACAAATAGATGGAGAAAAATTGAAGTCAAGTTTGACTTGGCTAAATATGGAAAGTCCATAAAAGGCAAGTTTGACTTGACCTAAATCCAAATCAAGTTTGACTTGACTTGGTTCCACTTCAAGTTAGACTTGACATGGGAGAAGAAATGGAGTCAAGTTTGACTTGACTATTTATGGAAAGTCCATAAAAGGCAAGTTTGACTTGACCTAAATCCAAATCAAGTTTGACTTGACTTGGTTCCACTTCAAGTTAGACTTGACATGGGAGAAGAAATGGAGTCAAGTTTGACTTGACTATTTATGGAAAGTCCATAAAAGGCAAGTTTGACTTGACCAAAACCCACCTCACCTTTGTTTGACCAAGTGATGACTTGGTTTCCCCCCCCCCCCCCCATTTGAATTTCGAATTCAAATTGAAAAGGGATATGGAAGGCCACCTAATGGCACTTAATAGCCATTATGGCCGGCCACCTAATGGCCATTAAGTGGCCGGCCACCATGAAGGAACAAAACCGATGTTTTGTTTCATTCGGTGGGGGGTGAGGCTTTTCTTCTTTTCTCTTGATTTTTGGTGGGAGTGCTTCTTCGACCTCTCCTCTTGGCCGAAAGCTATAGGGTGCTAGCACACCTAAGCTTTTGATCCATCTTCATTTGTTCGCGTGGATACGTATAGAGGAGTGTCTGTTTTGACACTCTAAGAGATCCGGCGGCCTTTTGGACAAGCGGGAAAGCGAAGGGCTACGCGTCAAGGGTAATGATTCTTATCATGTAGATCTAATGTAGATTAAACTCGTACTCGTAATTTATTTTATGTTCGCACGGATCCGTGGCCGAACTTCTGGGGTTTCCGCAACGCAAAAAGCGGTTTTTGCGGCCTAGAATTTCCAACACTTATGGGCATATCATTTGATTCTATTTTCTTGTGCTTTATCTTTTGTATACGGTTGCTACCCTTTTTCTTATTTGTTTTGTGACAGGACTGCCAGTTCAAAATGTTCTCATCTACTTACCAGCAGCCGTGTCCACAATTTCAGCAGAACTAACCTTTCAATCAGCAACCAAATCAGATTTTTCAGCCACAATTTCAACAATTTCAGCAAGATTTTCAGCCAAGTCTACCAAATTTCCAGCAAACTCAGTTTGGGCAGCCACAGTTCCAAAATTTTGAGCAACCAATTCAGCAATTTCAGCCCAACTTTCAGCAACCCTATCAACAAAATCAATTACCTTTTCAAGGAATTCAGCAAGGGTGTTTAGATAATCTGAATTTTCAGCAACCACCCTTCCATCAAGTTCAACAAAACCAAGGATTTCAGCATCTTAACTAAGATTTCCAGCAGCCTTATTCAAGTTTTCAATAGGGGAACAATCAATTTCAGCCTCAACCTCAGCTATGGCAGCAAGAATTTCAACCCATACAGAATTTTCAACCTCTTCAACATTCACAGCCATACGATCAAAATTTTCAATTTCAAAACCAGAGTTCTCAGTCCCAATCATTTCAGCCTTTCAATCAACAATGTCAACCTCAAACTCAGAATTTTCAGGGCTACAATTCTCAGCAAATTCAACCATCATTCCAGCCTAATTTTCAGCAGTTCAATCAACCCATTCAACCATTCGATCAGCCCCAACAGCTCCAATTTTAGAATGCAGAGCCTACTCATGGTCTTCAGTAGCCTAATGCTACATTTCAAGACCAACAGGAGTTCCACAGGAATCAAGGAGGCTTTCAGAATCCTAATGAGAATGAGGCTCAACAACAAATGATGGAGATGCTACAACAAATTTTACAACAGCAGTTTACAAAAACAACAACAATGAAGGCTTCAAGACATCGGAGGACGCCTTGGACAATTGGTTAATTAAATGAATCAAATACAATCTCATAGATTAGTACAATCAGATGAATCTATATGTGTAGGGGATTGCACTGAGCCCCAGGGACCACCATCATTGATTGATGTATCAGAAGATCCAGAGGATAGGATTGAGAGTGTAGGGGATTGCACTGAGCTCCAAGAATCACCCATTCCTACTGATTTAGCGGCATTGGAGAAGATGGATAGCGGAGCTTGTAACAACCTTGATTTTGATTCTGAAATTTTACAGGACCCTTCTAAACTTTTATTTTGTAAGAATTTAGTTATTGATGGTCCTAATTTTTCTAATATTATTGTTGCAGATATTACAGAAGAAGCAAGCATAGGAAATGATTCTACAGGTGTAGGGGATTGTACTAAGCCCCAGGGACCACCACAATTTACTGGTACATTATCAGAAAGTGTAGGGACTTGTATGGTGGAAGCAAGAACCCAAGAATCACCCGTTCTAGTTGAGAGTCCACCAGAACCCGAACCTGAAGAGGAGATTGCACATTACCAGGAGGAGCCAATAATTACATCCACTCTTGTAGAACCTCCAGGTATTTTCCAGCACGATCAGGTAAGTATTCCTCTTAATTCTTTTGAAAATTACATAGAGGTACCTCACACTGATTTTATTGTTTGTAATACACTTGTGGATACATCTTTTGTAGAAATTGATTGTGAAAAATTGATAGAGGCACCTCAAATTGATTTCATTGGCTGTAATACATTGCTTGATACATCCTTGGTAGAAAATAATTGTGAAATTTCTATTGAAGTGCCAAAAATTGATTTCGTTGTTTGTGATGAGTTTCTGGATGCATTTTGTGTAGAAAATAATTGTGAAAAATTCATTGAGGCACCAAGAATTGATTTCATTGGATATGATGCAGTTTTGGATACATTTCATGCAGAGACTGATATTATTTCATTCCTTTCTTTCCCTGCACGCTTGAGAGAGGTATTACATTATTTTGCAGGGTCTAGAAGACTTCTGGAGTGGGTGCTCCATCTGACAGACTCCAACCTCCTAGAAGAACTCTCAAAAGGCATCAAGAGGGAGGAGAAGATCTTACTTTAATTCATAGCACTCCATTCCTTCAATGGATCTTGAATCTAAATCGCCTTCGGCCACCGGAGCAATTTTCTGTAAAGTTCAAGTGTGGGGGAATCCTAATTCTCTCAGCCACCCATACTCCTCCACTACCACGATTGAGGTTACTTCTTGATAGACTCCGTCCACCAGAAATAAAGGGGAGTTTGTTCATTCTTGCATTTTCTTTCATTGCCTTTTTCATTTTTATGTTTTCTAGAAGTAGAATTTTCTTTTAAATTGAGTCCTTGCTAATAAATGTGTGAATAGAGTGGAATGCATAGGAGTCATTGTAGATACCATGTTAGTCTTTTTGGAAATTTGTTTCTTGCATGACATGACTACGAATAAATGTATCCCTTTAGGTTATCTCCATAGCATTTTAGAGTCTTTTGAAAATAAATTAAATTTGGTTGTCAAAACTTAGGGTTTGAGCTCATGGATGAATTCTTGGATGCTTGAGTACTACTTTGCTATAACCGTTCTAATATATGCATAAAATTTAAATATGAATGACATGTCATATATTTAAATGAAGTAGCAAATGCATGGCATGACAATTATGCATGAGTCAAGCAATTTAACTCATTTTATTTAAGTTTCTAAAAGTGTATCAAATTCCTGATTTGATACATGTCGTGTGAACCCGCGAATATGTCAACCCACTTTGACATATTTAATGTTATTAATTTTAATTGTTACAGTTTAGGTAAAATTTTATTTCAGTTTGAGTTTAAGTTATTTAAGATTTTAGTTGGATTCAGGTTAATTAAGAATTAATTGAAGTTGAATTAATTAGAAATTAATTGATGTTGAATTAATTTAAGTTTGAATTGATTAGGATTTAAATTGAATTTAATTGAATTTAATTTGAATTTAATTAAGATTTTAATTTGTATTTAATTGAATTTAATTAAGATTTAATTTAAATGAATTTAATTAAGATTTAATTTGAATTTAATTGAATTTAATTAAGATTTAATTTGAATTTAATTAAGATTTTAATTTGAATTTAATTGAATTTAATTAAGATTTAATTTGAATTTATTTAAAAATTAATTTAAGATTTAATTGAATTTAATTAATTTAATTACGATTTAATTGAATTTAATTGATTTTTTAATTTGAATTTTATTTAGATTTAATTTGATATTATTTTAGATTTAATTTTAATTTAATTTAGATTTAATTTGAATTTAATTTAGATATAAATTAATATGAATTTAGTTGAATTAATTGAATTTATTTGAATTTATTTGAATTAATTAAATTATTTTGAATTGAATTTAATTTAATTTGAATTTAATTTAATTTGAATTTAATTTAATTTGAATTTAAATTAATTTGAATTTAATTTAATTTGAACTTAATTTTAATTTTAAATTAATTTAATTTGAATTTAATTTAATTTGAATTTGAATTTAATTTAGTTTGAATTTAATTTAATTTGAATTTAATTTGATTTGAATTTAATTTGATTTGAATTTAATTTAATTTGAATTTAAATTTAATTTAATTTAAATTTAATTTGATTTGAATTGAATTTAATTCAATTAAGATTTAATTATCTAATAGTTATGGATTTAGGTTCAACATTTTCATTATTTCATTTCTGACTCATCTTTATTTTTCTTTTCAAGTTTCTCTAGTAATTCTGATTTATTTGAACGTTTGTAATTTTTATTAACCTTGGCCTTTATCTTAGACAATTCTATCTCCTCAGCAAGATTAGATCTTTCAATATCCTCAATGTAGGTGGAGTAAAATGGACCACTAGTTAATTTTTCAGGATTATCTAACGGAATGATTAAATTATTATCAAAAGAGATATTGTCTCCACTATCCTCAGAAATATTAACAAAATCATTTTTATCCTCAAAAATAATTTCAGGATTATCTCCAGAATTATCTTCACTAATTTCAGAGTTATCTTTGGAATTCTTGAATTTGAATTCAGAGTTATACAACGGATTTTCAAATTTGAATTCAAAATTATCTAAAGGATTTTCAAATTCAGAATTATCCTTAAGATTTTTTAATTCAGATTTATCCTTAGGATTTAAGTTATCTGAATTAAAATTATCAGAATTAAAATTATCAAAATTAAAGTTATGATAATTTATTTTAGAAATTACTGAATTAATGTTCTGAATTAAATAATTAATTTATGATATTTTAGTCATATCTGCATTTTCTAATTTGTCATGCAAAATATTAATTTTACTATGCAGTAAATCTAATTTATTAGAAAAATTAACTAAATTATCTAAAGACAGTGCAGGAATTTTGAAACTTTTTGGAACATAAATTTTGCGTACCTTTGTCGGACATTTGTTCTTGTAGTGTCCGTATTTTCCGCACTTGAAGCATTGTACGTGATCCTTGTTTTTCCGGACTCCTGGCGCTGGTGACCCCTTTGCCGCCGGTGGTGTAGACCGAGTCTTACGAGTAGGGCATTGATTTTTATAGTGCCCTCTCTCCCTGCATGTGAAACAAATAATATGCAATTTAAAATTAGACATTAAATAAAATATACCTGATTCACCCCTGGGCTCCCCCTCAACTCCTGGCGTCGTTGCTCCGTCGGCGGTTAGTCTGGTGAAGAGTGGCTCGGCTCTGATACCAATTGTAGGACCGGTGCCTTCGATAGAGGGGGGGGTGAATATCGACCGTGAAAAACTTTCATAGTACTATCGTTCGTTCTAGACACAGAGTTAGTAGCAGCGGAAAAGCAATAGAATGAGCGAACAAAACAAAAGATAGTTTACACGTGGGATTTATTTACTTGGTTCCTGACCCCCCAGGGTCAGTACGTCCAAGGCCTATGTACTCGGCGTGAGTCCACTATTGGTCTCCTTTCCGAAATTTCCGGAGGCGGAGAAACCCGTCTTACAGTACAATAATTGCAATCACAAATATAGAAAATTAACTGCAGTAAAATTAAAGCGAACCGAACAGAACAAGTTTGAAGCTTGGCCAATCTGGATCTCCAAAGTGCCGCGCACTTCCTCCTGGAGCCTCCCGGTCGTAGAGCCTCGTCTTTAGCGCGTTGTCGTCGGTCAGAGTGATCAGAATGCTACTTAACAGTTGTTATTGAAGCAGAGGGGTCGAGGCCCCTTTTATAGCACTCCTGGGGGCGCCCCGATAAACCCGGTCAAACCTTATCCCCGCGTCGACCTTGCCGCAGCTGATAAAACCTTTGACCTAGGCGTCCCGGACCTCCCGGGCACCCTCATGAAGGCTTATCTGTGTTTCGGAGTCGAAATAGCAAAAACAACTTTGAACCCGGGCGCCCCGCTTGACACCTGTTCTGCCTGTTTCACTTAACTGCACTTTTTAGCCTTTGTCTTGGGCGCCCCCATCATTGGGGGCGCCCCCACTGCTGGGGGCGCCTTGCTTCAAGGCCTCCAGCGCCTGCTTTGTCTTCCAATCTTGGTACCTGTAAGATACACAACCACAAAGCACATATACATATAATATTAACCTTAAGGACTTGGTTCGGACTTCGGATCTCCACGAATACCTAGGTCAAACTGGCACATGTTCCCATCCCCGAGAACTCGCCTTTCACCTACTCCTTTCAGGAGACGATTGCCACCCAGTCCTTCAGGTGGACTTTTGCTTAGCTTCCGATACTTCCGGACCTCGAGACGCTCAAACCCTCACCCGTCTCTACTCCTGTCCTTAGTCATCGCTCAGCTAAGTTGCTTAGTCCCTTGGCCCAAGACTTCATTCCCTGGCAGTCCTTCGCCAGGTGCCTAGCAGCCATTCGCTAGGTCTTCGTTACCAAGCAGTCCTTCGCCTGGTGCCTAGCAGTCCTTCGCTAGGTCTTAGACTCCTAGCAGCCCTTCGCTAGGTGCCTAGCAGCCCTTCGCTAGGTCTTAGGGTTCCGATGCCTAGCAGTCCTTCGCTAGGTGCCAGCAGCCCTTCTCCAGGTCTTAGGGTTTCGATGCCTAGCAGCCCTTCGCTAGGTGCCCAGCAGCCCTTCGCCAGGTCTTAGGGTTTCGATGCCTATCAACCCTTCGCTAGGTGCCCAATAGCCCTTCGCCAGGTCTTAGGGTTTCGATGCCTAGATTAACTAGCACATTTCTTCAACTTAGGTTACTTCTCCATTGCTCTCCTTTGTCTGTTCAATGTATCACTGACTTAAGTATATTGTCATACATTAAAACACTTAAAGGAGAACATCATTGATGCAACTTTGCACCAACACAACCTAAAAAGGATTCACCACTCCTTGGGAGGAGATGTATACCCGAGGCCTATCGTCGGATTGTTACTCGAAGCCTCTGGCCAGAGCTTGACATGTTCAAAGTATGAATCTCTTAAATACATGAGACTAATTAGAATCCGTAGGACGAGAAAACGTTACTTGGGCTAGTGTGACGTAGTCAGCCTAGTGGGGACTGATACACATAGTCCATGTCCTGAACCAAGTGGGTATAAGATGGTGAAGGGAATGGGGCATGATTCATTATAGCTGCTGAAGGGTTTCAGAATAGTTTCTGAGGTCAACCGTTGATCTTTCGATTAATTGGGGATCATGATGTACTACTAGGTGCCACTCATAATCGTTCTATAATTGGTTAATTATAGACGGCCAACGTAAATCGAAAGCCTATTTAGTCACAAGCACTACGAGTAATCCGAGGAATTTAAAACGAGTTAAAAATTGAATTTTTCAATCAAGAGAGATTAGGTTTGGTTGAGCCAAACGATAAGTCGAATCTGAATTTTTCAGAGACGCATCGGAAGCGTAAAATGGCTAAGTCTTTTGAAGACTTAATAGATGAATTAAATTAGTTTAATTCATTGGGGCGTGGCTTGGATGGGCCGGCCAAAGAGGGTCTCCATCCTCTTTGCATGGCCGGTCACAACAAAGGGAGAGAACCAAGTTTTTGGTTCAATTTATAAAATAAACGAAGTGTGGTTTGTTTTATAAAATTATGGATGATATAAATTTTTATACAATAAACCAAGGTTTGGTTTATTTTCATGGAAATTAAAATAAACCATGGATTGGTTTATTTTATTTTATAAAATCAATCATGGATTGATTTACCATGATAAGAAAATTTATTTCATAAGAAAAAAGGGACTTGGTTGATTTTTATCATAAATTAAAATATGATAAAACTTGGCATGATGGAATAAGTCATAGAAAATTTATTCCATAAGAAAAAAGAGACTTGGCGGTTGAGAGGCAACTATATAAAGGACCCAAGGCAAGGCTTGAAAAATAATCGAAGTATTCTTGCCTAGGCTCCCTCCCTCTCCTCCCTTCTTCCTCTTGGTCGGCCACATGGTTCTTCTCCCTCCTTCTTGCCGTGAGCACAAGGAGAAGCACCGAGGCGACGAAGTTCTTCCGTTGGGATGATCTTCCTCTCCGGCAATCATCACCTTGGGATTGGGCGCAAGTCATCTTCCTCCTCGCCGGAATTGTGATTCCAGCCAACCTTGGTAGTGAGTTTTTTCGATGTGATTACTTCTCTCTTGGTTTTTCTTGTCTCATTCTCGGAGAATCTAGTAGTTCTCGAGAACACGAAATTCGTGGCTTTGAGAAGTCATCCCGAAGATACTCGGCGTGGACGTGAATAGAGGCAGAGCTTCCAAGGGACGCTTACGGTTGGATCTTGTCCCTTCCTTCGAGTTACGTGAGGTAATACGTAAAGTAGTTTACGTTTTTGCAAAATTTTAAATATATGATCATGTCTACACAAGATAAAATTACATGCTTAGATGTATTAGTGATATGAGAGAAGTGTCCTAAGGCAATCGCCTTATGATGTAAACATTTATTTTAATAAATGATAATTCACTATTTGAGTATACATGTTTTGTGTATTTGATTGGGATCTTAAACTCATCTACTGAATGTCCGCAATACAACTCACAGCATAAGAGAATTTGTGATGGGATCACAACTAGTGATTATCTCTAATGTGCAATTGTGAAGTATTGAAATTATCCCTAGTCGATGAATTGATAAAAATGGACACTATCAATTCTGTTGAGACTAGCATGGGTTATTCTCTAATCAGCTGATTCTCACTAGCTGGTGACATTGGGATGTCCGGAGATAAACATGGATGCTAGTTGAGGGAACTAGTTCATTGGAGTGACTGGCTGTAAGACTTCATATGGGAATCTACATGTAGATATGTCAATGAAGATCTTACTGCGGCTTAAGTGCGATGTTCCTTTGACTTGCGGTGTTCAAGTCATCTTGGTCATGGAGACTTATACTTTAACATCTTAAGCAAGCATCTCCAAGGAGGTGTGGACCCGGGATGGTTGGGTATAAGCCGAAGTGCCCGAAGATGTTTGAACAGCCTACAAAGGATTCACCACTCCTTGCGAGGAGATGTATACCCAGGCCTATCGTCGGATTGTTACTCAAAGCCTCTGGCCAGAGCATATCATGTTAAGAGTGCGAGTCTCTTAAATACATGAGAGTAATTAGAAATCCAAAGGATGAGGAAGACACTACTTGGGCTAGGTGTGACGTAGTCAGCCTAGTGGGGACTGACACCATAGACCGTGTCCTGAACCAAGTGGGTATAAGGTGGTGAAGGGAATGAGGCACGATTCATTAGAGCTGCTGAAGGGTTTCAGAATAATTTCTTCTGGGGTCAAACCGTTGATCTTTCGATTAATTGGGGATCATGATGTACTACTAGGTGCCACTCATGATCGTTCTATAATTAATGGGTTAATTATAGACGGCCAACATAAATCGAAAGCCTATTTAGTCACACGCAATACGAGTAATCCGAGGGATTTAAAACGAGTTGAAAATTAGATTTTCCGATCAAGAGAAACGAGTCGAATCTGAGTTAATCAGAGGCGCAATGGAAGCTAAAATGGCTAAGTCTTTTGAAGGCTTTTTGGGCGAATTAAATGAGTTTAATTCGCGACGGTTCGGGTTGGATTTGGCCGACCAAAGAGGGTGTTAACCCCTCTTTGGGTGGCCGGCCAATGAAGGAGAATAAACCAAGTTTATTTTGGTTTAATTAATAAAATAAATCTAGTGTGATTTGTTTTATAAATTATGAATAAATAAATTTGTATAAAGAAATTTATATAAATAAAATTTATAGAAATTTATTCTTTTATGGAAGATTAAAATAATCCATGAATTGGTTTATTTTAATTTTATAAAATCAATTATGAATTGATTTTTCCATAATAAGAAAGTTTATAAATTTCTTATAAAATTTATTCCATAATTTAAAGAGAAGAAGAATTAGTTTTATTATAAATTAGTTTATAATAAAACTTGGTTTAAACGGAATAATTAGTTAAGAAAATTTATAGGATAAATTTCTTATAACTAATTCCGTTTAGAGGGAGACTTAGCAAAGAGTTGCTACTATATAAAGGACCCAAAGGCTAGCCCTTTATTCACAACAATAACATACATCAATTAATCAAGAGATTAATTAGAGCTCTCCCTCTCTCTCTCTTCTCCTCTCCTTCTCCTTCTCTTGCCTAGGGCCGGCGCCCTTCATTGAGTTAGGGCCGGCTCCCCCTTTGGTTGCTAGGGCCGGCGCACCCTATCAACTCCAAGAGAAGTTGGCGTGAGCAACCAAGAAGAAGGAGAACCCGAACACGAAGAAGAAGAAGCGGATAGCGACTCCTCTCTTCTCGGAATTCGATTCCGTTACTTCATTGGTTAGTTTTTCCATTGTTTCTCT
Source organism: Boesenbergia rotunda (assembly GCA_024364735.1). Lineage (NCBI taxonomy): Eukaryota > Viridiplantae > Streptophyta > Magnoliopsida > Zingiberales > Zingiberaceae > Boesenbergia > Boesenbergia rotunda. The sequence goes on from JAGFNQ010000765.1 coordinate 261,363, forward strand.
TATTCTTCTAGTTGTGCCTTCCGAGAATCTAGTAGTTCTCGTCGGCACAAAACTCGTGACTTTGTGAAGTCATCCCGAAGAGAACTCGGCGTGGACGCGAATAGAGGCGAAGCTTCCAAGGGACGCTACGGTTGGATCTCGTCCCTTACTTCAAGTTACGAGAGGTACTTGGTAAATTTGTTTACTATTCCGCAATGTTTTATTTTATGATTATGTCAACACACCATAAGAATGCATGCTAGATACGAAGTTAAAATAATTTAGGAAATTATTTTATGCAAACTCTTCCGCTGCACGTAAAAATTTTAAATTTTACGAACTCGTATCCTTGTCGACATGCACCCGGTCCCAACAGTGGTATCAGAGCCGGTTAGTGTTCGACTTAATCATATAATTGTTTTGTGGAAAACTTTGTCATGATCTCAATTTCGGAATTTTTCCAATTATGGAAACTTTCAAATTATAATAAATTTTAGAATTAGGAATTTCAAAGTTTGGAAATCGTCATGAAATTTCGCAAACGTTTGAAATTTTCTAGTTTCTAAATTTTTATAATAATTGTGAAATTTTCCCATCTTTGGAAACTTTCCAATTTTGGAAATTTTTCTATTTTAGAAATTTTTCAACTTTGGAAATATGTAAGTTTCCTTTGTACCAGAAACTTACAATTATTCTGAAAACTTATTTTCGAAATCTCGCAATTTTGGGCACTTTCTTTTAAGAAAGTCTAGACAAATTCATGGACAGTTAATTGACAATTAAATTTGAATTGGTTTTTAAATTGACAACAAATTCTTTATTTTGGATTGAGCCTCGGGGAGCCGTCCAATTTAAAGTTAGATGTTGTAATTTAATTTTCCAATTTTAATTGAAATTGTCATGTTTGATTTGGATTGAGCCTCGGGGAGCCGTCCAATTGGATTTACAACACTTTACTTTTCTTTGGGTATCTGAGCCTCGGGGAGCCACCCTTAGAAAATGATTTGTTGTAATTAATCAATCCATGAATAAAATATGTTTTAAGAGGTGATGCTCTTACATATTGTTGTCTCCAAAATTAATTAGGAAAATGGTTTCCTATAGAGTTTTCTTAAATGAGATTTTCATGAAAATAATATGTAGTTGAATTAAGGGATTTGTCTCTTAATTTAATAAGATTTGATTTAGAGAAATCAAAGTCTTGAACATATTATTTCCGAAATTAATTATGACAATTTAGGAAATTGTTTCCCAAAGCAATTCCTTTAATAAAGTGTGAAATTAGAATTAAGGAAATCCGATTCCTAATTCAATACATGATACTTGATAAATTAAGTCACATACATACTTTATTAAGGAAATCGTTAGTCATGACACATGTCATGAATGTGCTTAGAAAAGATGAGACCAAAACCCCTTACAAAATATTAAGGCCAACACCTTCCATTAATATGGTTAGAATCGGAGTTTTGTTTCTCGTTTGGGTTGATGGACACATCCATGCCCGACTTGAACCTTAACATGTTCAAACCATGGAATTAGTTTATGAATAATATAGTTGGAGTCAGAGGTCAATCCTTAGTTTTGGTTGTTGGACACATCCAAGCCTGACTAAACGGTTGAATGAGCTCCAACCATATTAAAACTATTTCTTGATTAATGGGTCAGCCTTAAGCTTGGAGCATCGATTTGTTGTGCCACAGCCAAGGTCGATGTGAAGAGAGGTGCAGTTGGGTGCTATGTATATGATGCATACTTGTTAATGAGTTAACAACCCAATGATTTATGCAAACATTCAATTAGTTGATAGCATAATGTGATAGTTGCATATATGTGATGTGTAATCGGTATAATTACCTACCTTCATAGCTAAGAAGAACTTGATGGCCACAGCCATGGTTGTTCTTATCTATGGTTGGATATCAACCTATTTGGAGATGTTCCTACGATCTCCCGAATTGATAATAAGGGTGAATCAATTCGTAAAATAAATAGGATTTAATTTATGTATGTTGATACATTCTTCTCACATAATCTCAATTTGTATTTCTAGGATAATCACTCGATCATGTCTTCTAAACTTGCGTTCCATTTTGGACACCAATAAACTGACTGGGCCGAACTTCATGGACTGGCTTCGAAACCTGAGGATAGTCCTAAGGCAGAAAAGCCTGCTTATGTCCTTGAAGATCAACTTCCCAAACGTCCTTCTGAAAATGCAACTCCAGACCAGTTTCCTGAGTTGCTCAACCTGCTGAAGACTGTAGAGCCTTCTGTAAAGCAGGATCAGAAGACATACTGTTAGTTGGTTCCTCAAAGAAAGGTTCTAAGAGGAAGGCCAAAGAACAGAATAAGGGAAAGAAGAAAAAGGCCAAAAAGACTGAAAAGAAACCAAAAGGAACTTGCCATCACTGTGGCAAGGAAGGTCACTGGCGAAGAAACTGCAAGATTTATCTTGAGTCCTGAAGAAGAAGGCATCCGATGCCCCATCCTCTTCAGGTATCTTCGTTATTGAATGTCACTCTATTTCCTCAATACCTGGGTACTTGATACTGGGTGTAGCTCACATATATGTAATGACATACAGGGGCTAAGGAATAGAAGAAGGCTCGTCAAGGGAGAAGCGAATTTGCGGGTTGGAAATGGAGCAAGGATTGCTGCTATTGCCATCGGAACATATTTGCTAAAGCTCCCAACTGGACGTGTCTTAGAATTGGATAATTGTTATTTCGTTCCTTCGTTAATAAAGAACATTGTATCTATTTCATGTTTGAATGAAAAAGGTTATCATTTAACTTTTAGTAACAATTGTTGTTACATAACTTTAAATGGCGTTCTTTATGGGAATGGAACTTTGTGCAATGGCATCTACACGTTAGATTTATCCAGTGACGTTTTCAATATCGAAGTAAGCAACAAACGTGCTCGAATAGATAATCAAATAGACTCCTACACGTGGCACTGTCGTCTTGGCCATATAAGTAAGAAACGCATGACCGAATTACACCGATGTGGAATTTTGGAATCATTTGAACCCGGTTCATTTGATACATGCGAATCGTGCTTAAAAGGCAAGATGACCAAATTACCCTTTCCCGGAAAAGGTAATCCAGTGGGAGAATTGCTTGGTCTAATACATACCGATGTATGTGGACCAATGTCAACTCTTTCACAAGGAGGCTATAGCTACTTCATCACCTTCATCGATGATCACTCACGATTGGGTATGTGTTCTTGATGAAACACAAATCTGAAGCCTTTGAGAAATTCAAAGAGTTCAGAAATGAAGTAGAGAAACAGCTTGGCAAAAGTATTAAAATACTTCGATCCGATCGAGGTGGTGAATACTTAAGTCAAGAGTTTCAAGATTATCTAAGGGACAATGGGATATTGTCCCAATGGACTCCGCCGTATACACCACAGCATAATGGTGTATCTGAGAGGCGCAACCGAACCTTGATGGACATGGTTAGGTCTATGATGAATCATGCAACTCTTCCAAAGTCCTTTTGGGGCTATGCACTTAAGACAGCTGTTTACTTGCTAAACAGAGTCCCGACCAAGGTAGTCTCTACTACTCCATATGAGATTTGGAATAGTAAGAAACCTCACTTAACTCACCTTAAGATATGGGGTTGTCCTGCTTATGTGAAGCGGGTTGTATCAGACAAATTGGATGCTAAGTCTGATAAATGTCTATTTATTGGATACCCTAAGGAAACGAAGGGTTACCAATTCTATCATCCCTTGGAACAAAAGGTGTTTGTTTCAAGGCATGCTGTATTTCTAGAGAAAGAGTTTCTTTTGCAAGAAAACAGTGGGAGTGGGATTGAACTTGATGAAGTTCAAGAAACTCCAATAGACATCACAGAGACACCTAGTCTAGGCCCACAACCGATAATTCATAGTGATGAGCTATCAGTTGAACCTAAAACTACACCTCCTCTTCGTAGGTCTGATAGGACACGCAACATTCCAGAGAGATACGGATTTCTCGTAAGTGAATCGAACGACGTGTTGCTCATTGGCGATGACGAACCTATCAGTTATGAAGATGTTCTGAAAAATTCAGAAAGGGACAAATGGCTTGAGGCCATGAAGTCGGAAATGGATTCCATGTATGAAAATCAAGTATGGGACTTGGTTAACCCACCTGAAGGGATTAAGCCCATAGGGTGCAAGTGGGTTTTCAAGAAGAAAACCAACATGGGAAGGGTAATTATGCTTAAAATCCATTCGGATACTCCTAGCCATAGCAGCTCATTATGATTATGAGATATGGCAAATGGATGTGAAAACAGCTTTCCTTAATGGAAACCTGCTTGAGGATGTATACATGATACAACCTGAAGGTTTCACATCGGTTGATAAAACCAAAGTATGCAAGCTTCGACGATCCATATATGGATTGAAGCAAGCATCAAGGAGCTGGAATATCCGTTTTGATGAGACAATCAAAGAGTTTGATTTCTCACAAAATCCTGACGAACCTTGTGTGTACAAGAAGGTTAGTGGGAGTGCAGTCGTATTCCTAGTATTATATGTCGATGACATCTTACTTATAGGAAACGATATATCAGTTTTACAGACAGTTAAGATTTGGTTGTCCAAAACTTTCTCCATGAAAGACCTGGGAGAAGCAACCTATATCCTTGGGATTAGAATCTATAGAGATAGATCAAAACGGTTGCTTGGTCTTTCGCAGTCTACATATATAGACCGAGTGCTAAAAAGGTTTAGCATGTCGGAATCCAAGAAAGGTTACCTTCCCATCAGGCATGGGATCAACCTTTCGAAGTCTATGTGTCCGCGCACAGAAGACGAGAGGATTAGCATGAATAAGATTCCCTATGCATCCGCAATAGGATCTATCATGTATGCTATGTTATGTACTAGGCCCGATGTATCGTATGCTCTGAGCGTCACGAGCAGATACCAATCTGATCCAGGAATGGATCATTGGGCGGCTGTTAAGACAATCCTTAAGTACTTAAGAAGAACTAAGGATGTATTTCTAATATATGGAGAAGGAGATTTGAAAATACGTGGGTATACAGATGCCAGTTTCCAGACGGATAAGGATGACTCCAAATCGCAGTCTGGATACGTATTTACTTTGAATGGAGGCGCAGTAAGTTGGAAGAGTTCCAAACAAGACACTGTAGCGGATTCTACCACGGAAGCGAATATCGCAGCTTCAGCAAAGGAAGCAGTCTGGATCAAGAAGTTTGTCTCCGAACTTGGCGTGGTTCCAACCATTGATGAAGCAGTGCCGGTATACTGCGACAACAATGGAGCTATTGCACAAGCAAAGGAACCAAGGTCTCATCAGCGATCCAAACACGTGCTTCGACGCTATCATCTGATCAGAGAGATTATAAGTAGGAATGACATACAAATTGAGAGAGTTCCCACTGAAAGGAATATAGCGGATCCTTTAACTAAGGCCTTGCCTCAAAACAAGTTTGAGGGTCATGTTAGAGCCTATGGTATTGGATACCGTAGCGATTGGCATTAGGCCAAGTGGGAGTTTGTTAGTGATATGAGAGAAGTGTCCTAAGGCAATCGCCTTATGATGTAAACATTTATTTTAATAAATGATAATTCACTATTTGAGTATACATGTTTTGTGTATTTGATTGGGATCTTAAACTCATCTACTGAATGTCCGCAATACAACTCACAGCATAAGAGAATTTGTGATGGGATCACAACTAGTGATTATCTCTAATGTGCAATTGTGAAGTATTGAAATTATCCCTAGTCGATGAATTGATAAAAATGGACACTATCAATTCTGTTGAGACTAGCATGGGTTATTCTCTAATCAGCTGATTCTCACTAGCTGGTGACATTGGGATGTCCGGAGATAAACATGGATGCTAGTTAAGGGAACTAGTTCATTGGAGTGACTGGCTGTAAGACTTCATATGGGAATCTACATGTAGATATGTCAATGAAGATCTTACTGCGGCTTAAGTGCGATGTTCCTTTGACTTGCGGTGTTCAAGTCATCTTGGTCATGGAGACTTATACTTTAACATCTTAAGCAAGCATCTCCAAGGAGGTGTGGACCCGGGATGGTTGGGTATAAGCCGAAGTGCCCGAAGATGTTTGAACAGCCTACAAAGGATTCACCACTCCTTGCGAGGAGATGTATACCCAGGCCTATCGTCGGATTGTTACTCAAAGCCTCTGGCCAGAGCATATCATGTTAAGAGTGCGAGTCTCTTAAATACATGAGAGTAATTAGAAATCCAAAGGACGAGGAAGACACTACTTGGGCTAGGTGTGACGTAGTCAGCCTAGTGGGGACTGACACCATAGACCGTGTCCTGAACCAAGTGGGTATAAGGTGGTGAAGGGAATGAGGCACGATTCATTAGAGCTGCTGAAGGGTTTCAGAATAATTTCTTCTGGGGTCAAACCGTTGATCTTTCGATTAATTGGGGATCATGATGTACTACTAGGTGCCACTCATGATCGTTCTATAATTAATGGGTTAATTATAGACGGCCAACATAAATCGAAAGCCTATTTAGTCACACGCAATACGAGTAATCCGAGGGATTTAAAACGAGTTGAAAATTGGATTTTCCGATCAAGAGAAACGAGTCGAATCTGAGTTAATCAGAGGCGCAATGGAAGCTAAAATGGCTAAGTCTTTTGAAGGCTTTTTGGGCGAATTAAATGAGTTTAATTCGCGGCGGTTCGGGTTGGATTTGGCCGACCAAAGAGGGTGTTAACCCCTCTTTGGGTGGCCGGCCAATGAAGGAGAATAAACCAAGTTTATTTTGGTTTAATTAATAAAATAAATCTAGTGTGATTTGTTTTATAAATTATGGATAAATAAATTTGTATAAAGAAATTTATATAAATAAAATTTATAGAAATTTATTCTTTTATGGAAGATTAAAATAATCCATGAATTGGTTTATTTTAATTTTATAAAATCAATTATGAATTGATTTTTCCATAATAAGAAAGTTTATAAATTTCTTATAAAATTTATTCCATAATTTAAAGAGAAGAAGAATTAGTTTTATTATAAATTAGTTTATAATAAAACTTGGTTTAAACGGAATAATTAGTTAAGAAAATTTATAGGATAAATTTCTTATAACTAATTCCGTTTAGAGGGAGACTTAGCAAAGAGTTGCTACTATATAAAGGACCCAAAGGCTAGCCCTTTATTCACAACAACATACATCAATTAATCAAGAGATTAATTAGAGCTCTCCCTCTCTCTCTCTTCTCCTCTCCTTCTCCTTCTCTTGCCTAGGGCCGGCGCCCTTCATTGAGTTAGGGCCGGCTCCCCCTTTGGTTGCTAGGGCCGGCGCACCCTATCAACTCCAAGAGAAGTTGGCGTGAGCAACCAAG